>CAUYQG010123953.1:0-50223 GCA_963574415.1 Tarsius wallacei | reverse complement strand
CCAATTACTACAAATACTTTGCTAAAACTAAAACCCTTCACTAAAATCTATGTTTTCTAAAATACTTCTATCTCCTTAACATTTATTAATAATTCCTAACTTATCCTCAATACCTAAATATATCTTAAAATTATACAATATACTAAAACTTTTCTATAAAACTGATAACTAAATTAACTTTCTAAAAAATCCTTAATTCATCTGAAAACTTGTGACCAAGTAAACAGCTCTTTGATGCACTTCAAAGTTTATCCACAACGAGGGTTGAAAAGGTTATAAATTGAAAAGGCCAAACCATAAGGTGGGAAGTGAAAAACAGGAACAATGACATCCTAAAGTTAACTGTGCAGGCCTCAAGTCATATTGTATATGTGCTCAGCCAACACAAAGCTTCTTATTGGCGTTAGTGCCAGGCAAGGTGGGAGGGAATGAGGTCGTAACTCCCGGATCTTCCTAGTGGCTCGGAGTTTCAGCCTGCCAGATTCCTAGGATCTAGCAGACCTCCGCGGCCGGCTCCCAACAGCAAAAGTCCCCTTGAGTTTAGTAATCCCACAGAGACTTGTTATCTGGCCAGGTGGGCTTCGTTCTTATTCTCTTCCAACTCACTGGTGCACCCGCTTGCCAACATGACCCCAGCCTCCGCTGAATTACATACTCCGAATTTTAGAAGTCAACTTTCAGGTGCCTCTTATGAAGGCATCACAAGCGTGCACACACAAATCTCAGTAAAGAATCTCAAAGCAAGACAGCGAAAGTACCCGCCTTATGAGAAAACATTGCCCACCTTAAACCTGTTGTAATTGTGAGCACCCAGGCAAGCATGCCTAGTGCAAAGTAGGCACTCAGTGGACATTTTCGAGTGAGTACGTTTTTCAGACATTCTGAAAGTCTCGTGGATCCAGTTGAGTTACATAACGGCCCACAGCCACCCAGCCCTGTGGAATAATGTGAATGTTCTTCACAGACAGTTCTTTCCGTAGGTATTTCTCCTGTGGCAGTGGATGTAGGCAGAGTTCTACCACGGCCAGCAGGCCCACTTTCTGTTTTTAACGCATCTAGTAGGTCTGATACCTTATGGTAAATGTTTACTGTTGAACTCAGAGTGAGGGGGTTGGGGAGTAGGAGGATGGGGACCATAAAATGTTGCTGATGTTTTTTCATGGTAACGGTGGCATTTCTGATTCAGCCGAAAAGTTTGCTTATTATTAAACCTACTTAGGGAATTTCCACGGCTACGTTTTATTTTATTATACTGACGGGTCAAATTTTTCACTGAGCCCGTGGTGCCTTTTGCAAGCGCTTTTCCTGGACTAGACAAATTCTCGGTAAGAAACCATCCTCTGTGTAAGGCAGAAAAGTGCTGTGAGGTTATTCATGGAAATGTTCTGAGGATTATAAAACAAAGCCAGTGTCATAAATGTGTCCTTTGCTTCAGTGACATCCTCCTCTATAAAAGCATTGCTAAGGAGCTTTCAAATGTTGCGTTTTCCACAGGCATTAGATGGCTTCATTATTGCGGTGACAACAGACGGCAGCATCATCTATGTTTCCGACAGTATCACGCCTCTCCTTGGGCATCTGCCGGTGAGTTCCAGTTCTGATGGCCTTTGCCGGCGCACGTTATCTTCTTTTACTGAGCATCAGGCAGGTCTCAGATCAGAGGTGGTGAGATACAGAGGACTGGGTGGGAGAAGGGGACATGTGGAGAGTTAAGAGCTGCTGGGTCCTGCAGGCCAGGACCAGGCTGAGGTCAAACAAAGGGAAGGTGTGTCATCCTGGAATGGCCAACACGCCATGCGTGATCTCAGCAAGGCCAGGCCTGGAGTAGGGGACATGGGTACAAGTTCTCATCCCCAGTCAGAAGCAGGGACTGATGAGAGTCACTGCACAGTTTGCCAAGCTCAGAGCATTCACGGAGGAAGGCAGATGTCTCAGGTCAACTGAGAGCTGGTCGAGGAATGGCCGGCAGATGGCTCATGTTGGGACATGGTTCGGGGCTCACTCGGGGCATGTGTGAGATTGCAAGTAGGTTGTGACACTTCATGGTGGCAGGGGTCCAAAAGCAGGGTCGGTTCCTGGGGTTTGAAGTACTCTGGGAAGACATTGTTGGACTGATGTCTTGGAAGGCCTTGGGGAGCGTGGAGGGTCTGGGCAGGCCAGGAAGAGAGGCGCAGCTCTGTGGTTCAAGGGTGTGTGGCAGAGGCTCAGAGCGGGGATGGTTGCAGCATGTTCACAAACCCTAATGGATGTCCCTCCCCACTCACTCCCTCCTTCCTTCTCTCTTTCCATCTCCCTCCCTCTGTCTCCTCTCTGCATAAACATTGCTGGCTTTCTGGTAACCCCTGATTCCTGCTGAAGTGACTCAGATTTGCACCTGGCTGGTGGAGGACTCACCTTTGAGACTCCCTCATGGGCATTTGGCCAACCTGCCATTTCCTTCCACACCATGGCATATTCCTACAGAGCCTGACCTTGAATGACAGCTGTACCAGGAGCAGCATGTGTGACATTGAATGTATGGATAGTTTCTGTGACGAGGAGGGTAACAGCTTGCCTGGGGTTTGTCAGTAGCAACTCCTGGGCCAGAATGGTGCATAAGGACTGCAGCCTGCCTGGGGTGATGGGCCCAACTCTACCAATGGCCCAGGGCTCCATGTTGCCCCGGGTCATACTTCCTTGGAAGCTACTCCCTCATCCTAACGTTTCTGCAAACGATGCCGTGTGAGATCCAAGCCACCTCCTACGTTTAATTTTGCATTTGCTGTGTCAGGGCCTCGGGGCCCAGAAAAGCATTTTGGCTTTACTAGGCAGATGCCTCCTCCCCACTAGATCATAATCCAGCCTCATCTGTCTCACCTTTGCATTCCATCCCACTTCCTAAAACGAGGGTGTATCGGGCTGGCGGGGGCACGAAGGATCTCTCTCCTCTTAGTAGCCATTGAAAAAGGCTCATTCTCAGCCCCAAAGAGGCAGAGTCAGGAGCAGCTGCACCTTGACTTTGTCTCAGGCCAGGAGGAGAGTGAATGAGGCTGACCTGATGAAAACAGAAGTGACCTCATCACCAGTCCTGCTTTGCTGGATTGATCTGAGGGTGTCTGAGGACAGCTGAGGAGCTGGGGTACTTCTCTGGAGGGAGTTTGTGTTTTGTATTGAGTGGAATGGGCTCAGCAGCTCGAGGCACTGATGGAAAGCGACCAAACGTGGCCTGTTTAATGACCTGGGGATGAGAGACAGGAGCCGGAGCTGTTTGGGTAAACAGGATTTGCACTGTTCTGCTTTTTGCTCTTGTAATTATCTGATGACCCAGTTGCCATACATGGCAGACGGGACTTAGAAAGTAAGAGGGAATTCTTCTGACTCGAAATTATGGAGCAATTTAGGACCACCTTTATAAAGTATTTTGTAACTCTGGAAGGTCCAGAAATGACTCCAACTCTTATTCATCAATGCTAGACCCATTTGAGTACTTATTGCGTATCTGTAGATAGACCCACACCCAGACACGTACAGTGAGTCAGCCCTTACCTCCCCAGTGGAGGTGAGCCCAGGGTGCGCAGTCCCCATGTTTAACTGCAATTTACTTGTAGCTTTCGTTATCCAGTTTCTACCAGAATCATCCTTTGCAAGTGGGTGGGCAAGGACTGCTGAGGGTGGAAACTTCCCGGTGCGATCAGCATACAGCTGGTTGAGCAGAGGGGCCCATCTGGGCATCATACCTCTATGACTTCAACTTACGGCGAGGAGGGCCACGTGGCCAGCTGTGGGAGGGCAGAGCAGGGCTTACCCCAGGCGTTGCTGACTGCAGAAGCCAAGTTGGTTACCACTCAGCTCTGGTGTCTTTCTGGTACCAAGGACTTAGGTCTTAATTTAGGAATTCTGCTTTTGGTTTAGTTCACTTCAGTCCATGTTTATTCCCCGTGAGCCCAGGTCCTGTCCACAGATGATGCAGCATCTCCTCTTGGAGGTTGTCTTTCCTTCCGGGTTGGCAATTTTGTTGAGAGATCTCACCCACTAAGCCGTGAGCGCCTAACATTATTGAGTACTTACTGCGGGCCAAGCCCGGTTAAGTCACTTACTGCGTTTACATGTGTGAACACTTAGGGCAGTGCTTGTCCCGGAGAAAGAGCTATAGCATGTTTGCTTTCCTTGTCCTGATTGGTTCTGTGAAGCACATAGTTACCCAGTTCGCAGATGATGAAACTGAGGCACAGAGAGGTTAAATAACTTTCCCAAGATTCCACAGCCAGTCAACGTAGAGCTGGAATTTGAACTCAGGCACTTTGGCTCCAGAGCTTGGTGCTTACCCCTATTCAGAATCGTGTATAGGACAGAGTCAAGTTGAATGTTCTCAGGGTGTGGTGGTCAGGAAGGGAGAGAGTAAGGATCTGAAAGGCAGGGGTCAGTCTTTATGGAAAAGTTGGCCATTGAGGGGAGGCATGGCCTTCCAGGAGGTAGTGAGGTAGGGTGGGCATGGGAACAGGAGGGTATGGGCCCCAGCAACACCCCTGTTGGTGCGACACCAAGGACAGTCTGGCATGCCGGGGGCCCATCCAGTGGTCCCTTGTGTGGCAGGGGACTGGACAGCCTTCAAGGGAATGAGTAGCCCAGATTCGTTTCCACTTCTGAGATGGTCAGGCTTTAAGTCTCTGTCTGGTTCCTTCAGGTTACTAGACTCTCACGTGATCACGTGATGAGAGCTCACATGACAGATTTTTGTGAAGCAGTTTTCAGGTGAAACATCCTAGAACTTCCTTTACCAGTTTGGCAGAAGATAGCTCAAAGTAGAAAGAGATTTTAAGATAAAACTTTTTAGAAAGGGTGTCACCAGCACATTTTGACCTTCCTCCGTGTCTAGAATTAACTGGCATTTAAGGAGAGAGCATGAACAAGGCAGATATGCATACTGATGAGGTCCAAGGGCTCATGGGAGCTTCTGGAATGAAAACCTTGCAGGAGAGACCCAAGAGGAGCACATCACATGCCTTAGAAGCAGGAAAGAGTATCACTGAGGCAGGACCAAGTGAGAGACCAAGAGTAGGCACAATCTGTGTTTCCTGTTTGGACTTTTGTTTGATTTTTTTTTGTAAGCTAGCTTTCTGGATGAGTTTTCTGATTTGCTCATGAATGTGATGTCTGCCTAAGAAGCTGGACCCTGATAAGCTCTTAAGGCCGATATCATGTCCCCCACCCTTGAGCTTGGTACCATGCGCCTACATGTTCACTGAATGAAGGACTGAACTCAGACTGGGACTGCTACACTGGGAGCACCTGCAGACAGCTTGGCAGGGACAAGAGGTGACTCGGAAGTGAGCAGGACATGGGCATGGCTAGCCTAACTTCCCTAAAAGAAAATAATCTAAGGCGCAAGTACTCATAAAGTTGGAAACATCTACAGACGAAAGCATGCTTCCGTTTCACACTGGTTTTCCAGGTAAAAGTTCCAGCGATAAGAAAGTACGAGATCAGAGTGGGATGTGGGACCAAGTTCCTATGGTAGGGCCACGAAAGGGAGAAGAGGAAAGATGGGGCCTCCTTGGTTTACGTTACCACAACATGCAGCAGTGAGGCCGAGGCCGTGAGACACGCTTTTCAGGAAACAGCCCTCTGCCCCTCCCTCCTCACCTCACCATCACCTGCTGGAAGAGCCCACCTGATCCAGCTCATCTTGTCAGGGCTGGCTCTGGGTCAGGACGGAGCCCCGACAGGAGTGGCTGCAGCTTTGCATTGATCACGGGATAGAAGAGTCCAGGTCTCCAGTTAGATTGTTTTCGTTTTTGTTTTTTTATGCCTTTTGATTTTTATATAGCAAAACGCACAGACGTGTGTCTAAGACGTACGTTCTGTAGTTACATTAGCGATTGAGCATGAACACACATGTAGCCATCACTGAGGTGAAGACATAGAATGTGGCCGGAGCCATAGATGTTTCTGCCCGTCCCTTTCTCGTCACACCTTCCCCCTGCCTGGAGGCGATTATTTTCCTGACTTTTGAGATCACTGTTGGCTTGCTTTTCTTTGTAGTTTTCCCAACTTTGAATTCACTGCTGAACTACACTTTTGTATCGCCTTTTGTTTAACTTCCTGTAGATGAATCACAGAAAACGGACTTCTGTGACTTCTTTTTGCTTGATGTTGTTTGTGCGATTTATGACCTCATACTCATTCTGATTGCTGGGTGGTACTCCCTAGTTGGAATGTGCTACAATTCCTGCACCCAGCCCAGTTTGGAATCCCTGGGAAGTGCTTCTGTGAATATTCCGTAGCGTTTCCTGATACGTGTTTGCGAGCATCCATGAGAGAACTAGGTGTGGACCTGCTGGGTCATGGGGCAGGTACACCTTCACCCTTACTAAGTAATGCTGACTCTGTCCATAGTGCTTGCTCCAATTCACCCTCAGAGTAGAGAGGTCCAGGCACTGTGGCATGAGAACCTGGTACTCTCAGACTTCTTGCTTCCGTCAGCCTGGTGCATGAAGGTGTCTCATGGAGTTTTAATTTGCTCCCTCTCAGTTACTAATGAGCTTGAGCGATTTCCGTGTTTGTCAGCCATTGGAATTCCCTCTCTCGTGAAGTCCTTGTTCAGTGTTTTGACATCCTCCTGCCGGATTGTTTGGAGTTTTTTCTTGTAATGATTTGTAGGCGTTCTTTCCGTGATCTGGGCGCTAGTTGTTTGCCAGGTATTGGTTTAATTGCCTCTTATTCACCCTACCCTGGTTAATGGGGATGTCTGAACACTCGATACCCGACATTGGGCAGATGAGATCTGCAGCAGTATGTTAGTCACATGCACTCACAGCCCAGGGGAGGGGACATACACACCACACAGGGCCACACGGGGGAACAGAGCAAACCAGCAGGGACTGAGGGGGGCCAGCTTTGTAGTAACAAGAGGGTGAGGTACTCCCTGGTTTCCATAGGAGGATGTGATGATTGGCTTGTTGGAATAATTTCACAAGCAGAAACCTGCTACTCAGGAATGAGCGGGAGCTGTGCCTGGTCCCCTTGATAAAAAGGGTTGTTTGGCCAGAGGACCTTATCATTGAGGCTGTGTGGGGAGGAAAACTTACAGTTAGGCTGTTTGAGGCACTCCTGGTTTTATCAGATGCCAAGGCAGCACGTCAGTTTGAACCTGAACTTTAGGCCTTACACCACAGATTTATATGTTACAAATCTCTTCTCTCTGTGGCTTACTTTTCCCCTCTCTTCAGGGCATTTTGATGAACAGAGAAAGTCTTTCTTTATAGTTGGCACTTTTTATATCTTAATTAATCCTTCACCCCTCGGAAGTCACAGCTGTTCTCTATACTGCCTTCTGAAAGCTTTACTACGTCAGTCTGAGTCCGAATCAAAACGGAATCTAAGCCTATCAAATATGCCTCCAACGTCTTGGTTCTTCGGGGAGACCAAGGCCCCGACGACTTCCCTAAGCCCATAGTTTTGTCTTCTCAAGGTGAAACTTCTCACCATTGCCCCTCCTAGCGGGGCCAACACGGATCTCCAGCCAGAACTGCTGGGGCCCCTCAGGGGCATCCTGGGACTGAGTGCCCCCAGCCCCGGCCCACGTTAAGCCCAGCCAGCCAGCCTCTGTGTGCTTTTTGTACAGGTGACCGTAACTTTGCCAGGTGCGACTGAACTGGAACTGCTGGCTCAAGGGAGGAAGGAACATGCTTGCCTGTGTCCCTCAGCAGATTCAGATCGTCCCCAGGTTCTTGGGGCTCCTCAAGGGAGCAGGTGCAGTTTTGAATTTGGTCCTTCAGGGGGAAGCTCAAAAAACAGCCAGCTCCTTGAACAAGCAGCCAAGGGCCTATCAGTAGGCTGGGAAAGAGAACGTCCCGCCTCTGATAGGTGAGTGTCGATGTGACTCAGCTGTGAAGATGGCGGTAGTTGGTATGTTCCCTCCCTTGTCTCTGTAATTGCTATTATTTTAATGGTCAAGGGACAGTTCAGCTATAGATGGGATTTTCTCTCCTAGGAGCACACTTTACAAATGACCATGATTTTGTGTCAGCTGTCAGCATGTGTAAATGGCATAATTGCAGTATACGAACAGACACATACAAGAGCCAGGCGTAGTCTTGAGCCCTTTCTGTGTATTCATGCACCATCCTCACACCACCTGCGTGTTGTACCTACCCCACCTCTGTCCAGTATCCATCTTTATTCTGTGCAGAACCCATCGCCTGAGCTGCCCCGTAGCCCTCGAGCCTGCCAGCTCTCTCCCACGTGGGCGACCAGGCCAGGCGGCCATCCAGCCTTGCTCTCTACCACGCCCACGTGGGGGAAGTGTCTTCCGACAGAGCCCTCCAAGAAAAGGCCAGGGAGTGACTTAGTTATCATTTTCGAGTATCTGAAATATCTTTAAGAAGAAAGACTACTGTCATCTGTGAACATTAGTCATCTTCTAAAAAAACTAGAGAGAAGGAGCTTAAAATAAAATCAAGAATATCAGAAGGAACTTGGAGAACGCCAGAATAAGAAATGCTGGCATAGGCTACTAAGGGTGCCGATAGCATCTTCGTCCACAGAGACAGAGACCAGTACGTCCAAGCTAGAACCCGGGAGCCACACTGAGTCCTTCCTCTCCTTCTCCCATCCTCTGACTGGCCACCAGCTCTGTGCACCATCCCTGCACTCACCAGAACACTGACTGCTGGAGGGAAGGGGCTCATTCTACTGGGTTTCCTTCCAGCGCCTGACGGTGGCCGGCATGCAGCCGCCCTCAGTGGGTATTGACTGGAGTATGTTGTTGATGAGTTGCCCTGGGCTGGTTCTACTCCTTTCCATCCCTTGTCCCTGTCTCTGTTCAGACTCTCACCGTCATAGTGTGGTTTCTGGTGCTCCCTCAGTCTGACAACAAGCAGGATCCCTTTAAAATACAAGTGCAGCCGTGCAGTGCGGTAGCTCACGGCTATAATCCCTGCACTTTAGGAGGCTGAGGTGGGAGGACTGTTTGAGACTCTCTTGGGCAACATAGCTAGGCGTGTGGGTCCCGGCCGGTAGTCCCAGCTACTTAGGAGGCTGAGGCGGAAGGATTGCCTGAACCCAGGAGGTCAAGGCTGCGGTGAGCTGTGATCATGCCACTGCACTCCAGCCTGGGCAACAGAGTGAGACCCAACTCAAAAAATAAAATAAAATCCAAGTGCAGTTCTTCCCCTCACTTCCGTAAGGTCCCTCCATGGCTCTTCCTGGCATAGGATTGAGTCCTAATTCCTCTGAGGTCTTTATAACCTGGGCCCTCCTTTCCTTTGCAACCTTCTCTCCCATGGCTTCTCGCCCTCCCAGATTCCTGCCTTCCCACAATGCTGTCAGGGGTCCCTCCTCCATGCCTTTGTGTGTGCTGTGCCCCAGCCTGGAACACCCTTCCCACCCTGGCTGCCTGGCAGACACCACCTTGTCCCCTAGATCCCCTTCAAGGGTTCCTCCTTGTGGGAATTATTGCCTGGGAGACCTCCCACTTCCCATCATTTTGGATTCAGCACATCACCTTCAGTGTTCTCTGGGTGCCTTGTTTTAACTCCTCTCATAATGCTGGCCACACCATTCTTTTGCTGGCCAGCACATTTTGATTGAAGGCCAGGGACTGGACGTCAGGGATATGGCCGCGGACAAAGCACCACCCTGCGGTCCTGGAGCTCCTATTCGAGTGGGAGAGCCACTGTGTACAAGTCACACAGAAAGAGGAAAATGTCACCATGGGGCAGTTGCCTTTGTGGTCATTCTGTGCGAGGTCATTTGGTACCTAATCATATCCAGCACTTACTGGGTGTCTGCCATGTGCTGTTTTATCAGCAGCATAAACAAATGAGTTCATTTAACCCTCACAACTTACTCATCTTGCAGTGGGGGCTGTTGCAGCTTGGAGGGGAACAGAGCCTGCTTTCAAGCCCAGATTCTGGGGCTGTCACCTGCCTTGCCAGGACCATATGGTGATGACACCACAAGAGGGCCGTGTCCTCCCGGGCCCTAAAATCCGTAGGGAAGGGGGTTGTTGCCTGGTGCTTTCTCAGGGAAAATGACCTCAGAGCAGGGTCCCGAAGGATGCATCAGGATTAGCTGAACACAAAGGTAGGTACAGAATGTTCCAGCCCGAGGGAATGGCCCAGGTGAAAGAAGGCCCAGGGAGAGGAGCAAACCTGGCAAACTGGAAGAAAGGAAGGTCAGAAGGGTTAGAGACATGGTGGGAACAGAGGGCGGGTAGAGGCCAGGTTGTGCAGAGCCTTAAAGGTGTGTCAAGAAGTTTAGGCTGTGTCCCTGGGCAGTCGGAAGCCAAGGGACAGTTGTGACTTAATCTGCTAAGAGGCTCCTTCTGACTGATGGTGGAAAACAAATTGGACCGAGACCAAAGTAGATGTGGGAAGACAAGTTCGGCCAAATCATTCCCCAGACACGAGAAAACAGTGGCTGGACTAGGGGAGAAGCCGGAGAAATCCAAGTGAATGGAGCAGGGAGAATTTGAGGGAGGTGAAATGGGCAGGGCTTGGACATTGTTGGGTGTGGGGGCGAGGACAAGAAGAAGGGGAGACAAGGACGCCACCTGGGTGCCTGGAACAGGCAAGTGACCGGCTGGCCACACCATTCATGGAGATGAGAACCCAAGGGCTGGAGAAAAGAACACTGATGTCAGGGATACGTGTGCATCTGTGGTCCCCAGGGGACATCTGAGCAGTGGTTGGAAGGGCCGAGTCTGATTACATGAGAGGGGGTTGGCTGGATATCCAAACTTGAAAGTCTATGCAGGGAGTATTTGAAACTGTGTGAGCGGATGAGTGTATTGAGGGAAACGGAGGAAGTGATAGGGACATGCCTATCTCCTCTCTCCACCGTGAGCTCCTACCTACACTATCCAGTATGGTTTAAGTTACGCTATAAATTTAAATGGAATAAAATTATAAATAAAATTGCTTTCTCCCAGGAGCCCTGTTTCAAGTGCTCAGCTGCCATGTGGCCGGTGGCTCCTGAAACGGACAGCATAGATTGCAGACCATGTCCCTCACCACTGACGGTTTGATCGGACAGCTCTGCCTCCATTGATTAGAGACCTTTAGGAAGTAAACAGGCAGCCCTTGGCTGGCTACAGGTCGGGAGAGGAGCCCCATGCACCCTTTGGAGCCATTCAAACAAGTGATTGGTCCACACTGCCCCAGCTGGAACACAGGCGTGTCAGCAAACCCTGTTCTTCGAGCCAGAAGAGAACTCGGCTCTGTGTGTGTCTCCGCTTAGTTCTTCCCTGGGCCATATGTAGTTCGGCAAGTAAAGCCTTTTAGGTTTCAGTTCAAGATTACAGAGTGATAAGCTGAGAGTCGTATCTGAGAGGAAATCTGATATTGAACTTTCCATTTCCGAAACCAGTTCTGAATCATCATGAACGTTCAGTCTTGCTTTTGTTTTGCATCTCTGTTGAGGGTGTGCCTTTGTTCTTTATTTTCTTTTTCAGTCGGATGTCATGGATCAGAATTTGTTAAACTTCCTTCCAGAACAAGAACATTCAGAGGTTTATAAAATGCTTTCTTCCCATATGCTTGTGACGGATCCCCCCTCCCCAGAATACTTAAAATGTAAGTTTAACTTGACTGGTTTGCAAGATGTAAAGATAAGAATTTACTTTTCAAAGGAGGTTAGAATGAATTAAGAAGGAAGGACTAATTTTAAGAATAATTTTCCTCATGACTCAGAACATTTCCAAGATCCTTAGAGTATATTTTAGGTTTAAAGCTAAAACTGGAATTTGGAATATGTAAGGCATTTAGCTTTTATGTGGAAAATTTGAAAGCATAGAGCTTAAGAATAATAACTTGTTTTGCGTATATGACAAGAGATTCCTTTTATTTTTTTACATGAAAGTCTTTTAGTAATAAACACTGCAAAAACCAGTGAACAATCTGCTTATTGTGGAAGACACTATAATGCTAAATTTGTAAAGTGTCAAGAAACCAACTAAAAACTGAATAATTAGGTCAAAAATCCAAATTCTGTCCCCCTGAGACTGTCATCTGTTTTTTTCTTATTAACGGACATTTGTGTTTTTATGGAATTTTAAAGTGTTTTATCAACATATTTGGCAACCTGGATAGAGGTGGGCCTCGGTACCTACTGAACCATGCATGTGTCGCTTAATGAAGCTATACAAGTGCACGAGGTAGTAAGGACGCTTGCATTTGTTCAAGCCTTAGTCCATTTTCCATGAATAATTTGTCCTGTCGTACATCTGATTTTACTTCAAAGCAAAGCAAAAAGATTAAATTAAAGGGAGCAGCTCTCTATGAGCAGCTTTATTTTAATATACCATATGAAAACAACCAGAACTAATCAATGCCGACATCACCAACCACAGACATCTGTGAGCAGATTAAGACTAATTGGGTCCAAGTATGGAATGCAAAATATCCATGAGCTACGGAAGGAAACCCCCGCCCTGTGCTGCAAAGGTTATACACCAGGCCCAAGGTCAGTCATCGCTAGAGAACTGTCCTGGCCACGTGTAGACCAGACCCCTTCAGCGTGCTCCCGAAGATGCTACTCGGTTAGGATAGAGTCTGTGTGATGCTCACGTTCCCTTTCTCTCCTCTCCTTCCTTTAATGGCCCAGCTGACAACGATTTAGAGTTTTATTGCCATCTTCTCAGAGGCAGCTTGAACCCAAAGGAATTTCCAACTTATGAATACATCAAATTTGTAGGAAATTTTCGCTCTTACAACAATGGTAAGCTTTAATTGTCATATAATTGTGACAGTCTTTTGTCATGCTAATGTGCACAGTGGGTTATAAGCATCACCAAGGGAGGAGGAGGGAGGATGTGTGCTTTTCATCTTTGCATTTGGATTTTTGCATTCCCAAGATGCGTTTTTCACTCATCGATGCTCTCTCCCATTCGAGAAGAACACACTCCCACACCTGTTTGTGCCGGGGCACACAGTCCCACTGAAATGTGTGTGATTCGTTTGCTTGCTTGTTTTCAGGCTGATACAATAATTCTGTACCGTGAGAAACACCTTATGGTTAATAAAGAACAGGCTCAGCCTACACACTCCACCAAACAGGCCTTCACTGTGACCTGCGGATCCATCACCTTGCGTTCTACATGTTTATTCTCCTCTTTGCTGTTGTGAGCATATTTTAATAGGCCTGGCTCACAGCTCTTCTGCTCACTGTGGCCCTAATGCACAGTAAAGGTGCCATTTTGCGATGAGCCAGCGTCTGCTCTGGATGAATTACCAAGCAGGATAAGCTAAGCGGTGAAGTCTTATTTTATGAAATCACCCTGATACCTAATTGTCCCAACTCTGGCTGCAGAGACGTCAACTCTGAGCGAGACTTAAACACTCACTTTTCCTTTGGGCCCATGCCACATGGGAATGCAGTCCGGCTGCCAGATATTCAGAAACCGAATCCCGGGCTGACCCGGTTATGGGTCGAGCACAGGAAGGCTGCCTTTTGTCTTCTGTGCCACTCAAAACTCAACACAAAGCTAATCGCTCAGAAAGAGCTAGCATTTCATAAGACAGCAAAGATGGGAAAAAATAGAAGAAAGTGTTGGCAGGGAGTGGGGGAAAGAAGAAAGAGGAAAAGAGAAAAGTTTCAGAGGAAACAAACACAGAAAGCTGAGCTGCAGAAATGAGGGGGAGCCCCCAAAGCAGCCAGTGACAGCACTGCCTTCTGCTCCCTTAGTTACTGTTATTTCACTCCGGATCCGTGGTGGGTCTGTTACCCTGTCCGATCTGTCCCAATTTATACCAGAACCAGCCAGAGTCATGGCACCAAGTCCTAAGGCTGAGGCTAAGCAGGAATTTTCCTTCAACCTCAGATGATTTTTTGTTGCGTGTTTTTTGCATGCATATACATGCTTTGTTTAACTGACTCCCCCTAGATGCTAAACAGCATGATCCTGCCAGAGTGATTTTCAGGTTCAGCGCTAGAGCTTCTGCCTGCACGGGGGGGTTTCCTGGCCAACGTGGAGGCCCTTCTGGGAACCAACCCATCTAGGCCCTAAGGTGTCTGAGTGGTTGGAAGTGGTGGGGGTCTGCGTTCCCAAGTAGGCCCCTAAATCTGGGCAAAACAAGATGGAGCCAAGTCTGATCGTTTCCCACCCTGCTTATCTGAAAGTCTTGCCCAAACTTTATGAGATGAATGTAAACATTAAAATGAACCACACAGAGAAGTCCCTGGTGTCTTGTTGGGCTTCTCAACTAAAGAAAGTGACTCAAGAGGGACCTTGTAGAAAGCCCAACATCATGCCAACCCTGGTGCAGTGGTTCTTTGGATGAGACAGCTTATTAAAATGCAGGTTCTCGCCGGGCTCCGTGGCTCAGCCTGTAATCCCAGTGCTTTGGGAGGCCGAGGTGAGTGGATTGCCTGAGCCCGCGGGTTCTAGACCCGCCCGGGCAACTTGGCAAGACCTCATCTCTACAATAAATCAAAAATTAACCGGGCGTGGTAGCACGTGCCTGTAGTTCTGGCTATTTGGAAGGCTGAGGTGGAAGGATCGCCGGAGCCCAGCAGGTCGAGGCTGCAGTGGCTGGGAGCATGCCATTGCACTCCAGTCGGGGCGACGGGGTGAGCCTCCAACTCAAAAAATTCAGGTTCTCAGGCCTTGCTCTAAAGATTCTAGTTCAGGAGATCTGAGGGTGGGGCCCAGGAATATGCAGTTGGAAAGGACTGATGAAGAGTCCTGGTTCCAAGGGTCATGGACTTTAAGAAGCACTGGCCTAGTGTGATATCAAGTGCCAGTCCATAGAGACTGTCATGGCATTTCTTTCAGACTTTATCATTGAGTTAATGTAAGTGGCGATTTGGAATTTGTACATAGAACTGCCATACGACCCAGAAATTCTACTTTTAGGTCTAAACCCAAAGAATTGCAGGGACTTGACATGATATTTGCGAACCTGTGGTCACAGCAGCATCATTATTTGCAGTTGCTAAAAAGTGGACGCGATCCAAGTGTTCGTCAATGAGTGAATGGATACAGAGGCTGTGGTAGAGACATACAGTGGAATATTATTCAGCCTTAAAAAGGAAGGGAATCCTGACACTTGCCACAACACGGAAGAACTTTGAGGGCATGATGCTAAGTGAAGTAAACCAACCACCAAAGGACAAATACTGTATGATTCTACTTACATGAAGTACCAAGTTCAGTCAAATTCGTAGAAAGTAGAGTGGTGGCTGCCGAGGGCTGGAGAAAGGGAGAAATAGAGTTGTTTAATGGGTATAGTGTTTCACTTTTACAAGATGAAAGGAATCCTGGAGCGGGATGGTGATGATGACTGCACAACAAGTGTAAATGTACGTAACACCGCTGAACTGTATACTTTAAAACGGTTAAGATGGTCAAGTTTATGTTATGTATATTTTCTCCCAATTTTTTTAATGCAAGTTCTTGGACTATAATGGCTGCCGCATATCCTAAGTGACCATGTGGGCAAAGGCATTCTGGCCCCAGAGTGCCAAGACTGGGAATCATGGGATGCTGCTCCCATGACTGTCCCCATGACAACCGTGCACACACTTAATTAAAAGAACCAACCTGTGATTGGCTGGTGAGCAGCAGTTGTATCCTTTGTGAATTTACATTTCTACAACTCTCATTAAGATGCTGCCGAATGTCACTTTGAAGCATCCTGTCATTTATCTTGGAGTATTTCAAGGAAACAGGCAGGCTTCATTCTGAATACCTGGGATTTTTTGTTTTTAGCTGACAAGGCTTTATTTTCACTTCAAGTTGAGATAGTGTTTGTTTGCCTGAAAGAATGTGTGGAAATTATGTGTGATTTTTTTTTTAAACTGTTACTGCTATACACACGCGGCATGGAAAGTGGAAAATGTCAAACCAAGAATGCAGTATCTTTCCAGAGCCTGTTGTACTAACCAGAGTTAGAGGGGCTTTCTTGAGACAAGTGTCTCAAAATGTAACTGGGGAACACATGAAATAGAATTCTAACTTGGATTAAAATAGACAGCAAAAAATGCTAGAGACAAATGAATTTCTAAGATTAAAACCTAAGAAACTGTCAACATTTGACCACTTTTGACCTATAAGATATGGTTTAACGTAATAGAAAAAAATAATTCAAATTTGACTTCATAGCTTTACTTCTCAATAAATTTGAACAATGAGATAATAAAAATAACTCCCCTTAGGAGTGTTTTCTAAGAACCAGGCCCTGGGATTCGTCTTCACATTGATTTCACACTCACAACAACTTTGTGAGGTGACACTATTGGCATCGTCCCATCTTTACAGAGGAGGAAACGGATCCATAAAAGGGTTGTATCCAAGATGTGTGGGTGGGAGGTGGGGGCCCGCATTCACACCCAGGCTTTCTAACCCGGAGCCTACACCCTTCCCCTAATGCCTTGCTGCCTTTCAAACATCTGTGTTGAAAGGAACCATCCAGACGCAGAACACAGGCCCACCCCTGCTCCCTGGCATTCTGTTGGTATATGATGCCAGTACCTGTGCACATCAGATGCCCTGTGCCCATGGGCCAGGCTGTCTTAAGGGCTCCTGAGATGCATTTTAATCAAACATCATAAGACTGACAGTTGCAGAAATGGCCACGATGAAGGCGTGTGTACTCACAGATCCCTAAAAACTGGAGGGATGGCTTCCAGACAGGGCCATACAAGGAAGCACCAGGGTCGATCAGGAGGCAAAGGGAGCAGGGAAAGCATGGCCAAGAGCCTTTATTGTGGTTTCCAAGGGCAGGAATGGGCAAGAGAAGGTAGACAGGCCAATCCTAAGGTTGGCGAGTTCGAATAAGCCCAGTGGACCCTAGAGTATGGGGGTTGTCCCTAGTTGTTTGAGGCCTGCCCTGGGTTGTGGGGACAGGGGACAGGGCTCCAGAATGTAAAACCCAAAGGAGGCGATTAGCTGGTTTGCATATGAAAAGTGTGCCTCAGGTAAGCTGTTGCCACCTCTAGGAATTGCCTGGCCCTCGGAGGGGCGGTCCCTCAGAATCAGTAAGGCCCCAGATGTCAAAGCATCAAATACAGAGACTAGAAAACGTGTCTAGTACACAAACCACCCTATCCGACTTCGCAGGCGTGGCACTGGTTGAAAAAGTAGTAGGTAAAGTGTAGAAGAAAAATGACCACTAAC
Organism: Tarsius wallacei; assembly: GCA_963574415.1. Classification (NCBI taxonomy): domain Eukaryota; kingdom Metazoa; phylum Chordata; class Mammalia; order Primates; family Tarsiidae; genus Tarsius; species Tarsius wallacei. The sequence continues at coordinate 33,125 of CAUYQG010123953.1, read as the reverse complement.
ATGGGCTGTATTTTAATAGAATACCTGCTCACACACCTCAAAGAGCTACGGAGGAAACCCTAGTTTGGTCCGTTACCATTTCTGCAGGGCTGTCTGGTTGATGGAGCGTTGTGTGGTACGTTATTTGATGCCTGCCATTTTTAATAAATAATGGAATGAAAAGGACAACGACCTTACTCATCTGGGGACCCATTGCACCCCTTCCCGGGCCTCCCACAGTACTTGCCTAGCACATAAGTAAGCGCTCAATAAAAGCAGGTTTACCTGAACTGCAGCTCGGAGATCTCGGCCCTATCCGACTTCACAGGCGTGGCTCTGGTTGAAAAAATTGTAGGTAAAGTGTAGACATAGCTAGTAGCGGGCAGAGTAGGGTTTAGACCAAAGACTTCCAAGTCATAAAGAAATAGAGCTCTTTCTTGGGAGCTGACCGAGCTTTCCTTGACCGGCTCTAAAGTACCCTCCGGGGAGATAGTGGTGGCTTTCAGGAGGGCTCCAACCACTTCTTTGGCCTTAAATCCAAAGTAAAGATTAAATTCAGGTCGGTACATGGTGGGTAAATTGGAGGGTGTAGTTTCTGGTGCCCTGTGCGTTGTCCACACCGAGGCCTCTGAAGCAGCGGCTTGTGGCTAAGGAAGTTCATCTTGGCCTCCGTTCACTCCCAACCTGTGCCTTCCAACTCCATCATGCCCCCTCAGTTCCCTGAGTGCTTAGATGCCAGTGGCCCTTCCCTTACATCCTTCCCGGGCCCTCGGGAATGCCCCTGCCGCCCCATCCCTGACACATTCTCTTCCCACCCTAGAGAGAATCCGATCAACGAGTTCGGCCCAAGACTGATAGAGGCACTGGACCGCAACTCAAAAATCACATCAGCAGGAACCCTCAGGCCCTAAACCAGAGGGATGTACAGAGGCTCCTGGACAGGGAAGGGAGGGTGAGACTGAAGAGAGGGCTGTGGGTGACCCTGGACGCATGTAGATGTGAATTCCATCTATTGGCCTGCTAACCCAAGTGGCTGCCCGGAATTTGTCAGGCTGCATTAACGAGTCAGGAGAAATTTGGAGGAAGAGGAGAGACAGAAACACCTTTGCCCTTGTTAACAAGATGAGATTACACTCTCTAATCGGATGCTTCCAAGCTCACCAGTGGATGATATCCCTTCACCTCTGCTCTCTGCTCACTTTGGCAGTGCAAACACAGCAGCCGTTGCCCAAATCCTCGAGCCAAGTGGAATTTTCCCCTGCTTCAATATTTGCATATCTTGGTCATCCTTAGGACTTTGTCATTTGCCACAGATGTTCTAGGGGGAGGAGAGGGAAGACAGGATATCTTTAACTCAGATTTTTTATAATTATGAAGAAATATGTGTTAGGAAATGGGACAAGAAAGTAGTCTCTTAAAGGAGTGTTTCACTTGAGGACCGTTCTAACCCAGGCGTGCAGAGCTCCTGGAAGGAATCTGAGCTGGGATATGCAACCACATGTCCTGTCCTTTCCCTGTGAAGACCCAACCCTGGTCTTGGCGAGCTGGTAGCTTGGGGTGGACCACTGGTTTGAGCTGCCCTTCCTCTGCTCTGCAAACCGACCGTTTCAGAATAGCGTTGAAACAAAATGACTTGATTCAGCGCTGTTTGTCCTGTAACAGACATATTTTTTAAAAAAAGAAAAAAGAACGAGAGATGCTTTCAGACGAATATACTGTCTTTCTCAAACCTCACACACCCGAGTCGCGATGCCCCACCCTGCCACTTGTAGTGAGAAGAAACCAGCAGGTGATTTGCAAAGCTGTGATGAATAGTCTTTGCTTAAAGGGGTCCTGATAGCAGGTTTCCAGTTCCTGAAAGATAACTTCATGCCAGGAAGAAGGCAATCCTTTATTTGAGCCCCTGTTCCTCCTCCAGACTTGGATTTAAATGTGCGTCTGACTGAAATCCAGAAAGCAGTATTTCAAAAGTCGCTGGTATGGTTCCAAATAGGTCACCCTCAGCAAACATTCCACTCTGGGCTTTCCAGAAACCACACACCACAGTATAAAAGTTTCCTTGCCCTCGTTTTACCTACTCGCCTCTTAACCACACAACCAGATTTGAAATGCTGGCAGAAGTGGAGGCTTTTCGGCTTATAGCACTCGATTCTGGATGTTCTGTGGGATTTCTGTAGGTAGCCTCGTTTTATAGGTTTGGGGTGGTTTGGATTTTTCCCCCCTGAATTTACTTAATTGAGATGCCTCAGTGAAGGGAATAACGCACCCACTACTAAACCTCGCTGGGAGTGGAGATGCAAGCATGGACAGCTTTGTGGAAAGGGTGTCTGATCTGTCTATTCCAGAACCCCAAGAAGAGGAGGCCGACTGCCCCTCTACCCAACAAAGAAGAATGCCTTCCTTGCCCAGCAGCGGTCACTGCTGCTAGATTCGGTTGCAGAGGAGTTAAGGTCACGATAAAAAAAACAAAGTGTTACCCAAGGGCACCGTCCTGCACAAACATCTGGGGTTGGTATTGAAACAGAGCAGTGAGGAATGGTCATATGTTTATCAACCACATATTTCTGCTTGTTTCTGTCTGGGAGTGGGGGCATCTTTCATACAAGTTGTTCCACAGTTGTGATTAAAACGTGCACGAGATATCCACTTGGAAGATAGGGACAAGAGCCTATAGAAAGTTCAGTTTCTTGAACCTATGAATAGTTAAGCCCTGTCCACACCAACCACCTAGTGGATCTCAACGCCATGACCATCTTCTGGCCCCTAAAAAAAAAATCTTTTAATTAATGAATGCTGGAGAAAGAAGAACTATTTGAGTAAGACATACAGTTTTCCTTGAGAGTGATTTTTTTAATCCTGTGAATTGCAAACCTTTCTCTCATCATTCTCGCCTTCCCGCCAGTGTTGCTCTTCCCAATGCTGAACAGAACCAGCAAGAAGGAACAGAGAGCCCAGCAGTACCTGAGCAAGTTGGGCATGGCCCCTGGCCAAGGAACGGGCAGGATTATTGTGCCCCTGCCCGCCGTGCCCCAAGAGCCTTATCACCTGGCAGTTCAGGACATGTTGGGTCAAGCACACTGCAAAGAGGGGGAAAAAGTCCAAAAATGTGCTTTATTAGTGGGAGATGATTTCTTATGAAGGTGCAAAACATTATTTTTTCCTCACCATTTCAAAACCGTAGCCCAAACATTTAGGACGTTGATCACAATTAGAACTTAGGGACTTTATTCTTCCTGGAGCAAAGCCTCATCAAGGATGGTTGCATATCTTCCCAGACAACTATCAGCCTTGTTTTTCATTTGTCCCAAGAAGTACCAAGAAAACTCTCTGTCACTTTTCTTGTCAACTAACAGTGTGTTTTCCTCTGCCTGCTGCAACTAATTTATCATAAGCAGGTCATCTCTGATGAGAATGTTTGTTCTGATGACTGGGCTGAAAACTGAGTGGAAGAGAGTCAATATGTCTTTCTCCGTTTATTTCTATTCTTCTGCTGTTAACTGATGTTCACGCTGAGCATCTCTTCGTCTTCCTCCTTCCTGAGTACTTTCGAAACAAGTTCTTCGTCACCCGAGATCTCCCTGTCCCTAGAGTCCTCTTTATCTCCTCATCGTGACTGATTTGGGAACTCAGTTTTGTCATGAGCAGACTTGGAAGCCAACCCCGGGTGCTTCCAAGACGGACAGACATTAGTCATTCTGAATCTCCTGAGAACCTTGAGACTCTCTTGGTTTTTGAATCCCAAGAACGACGGCCCAAGGCGAAACTCTCTCAGGGTCTCCCAAACTAGAGACTATAATAAAAAGCTCAGGATTTGATCACTTGTGGATCACGTTAACAGGAAGATCATAAGGGAATCTCCATCCTGCCTCTCTCCAAGCAGGGGCCCGCAACAGGCATTTGCACTGTTTTCCATCCCAGATTGGTGACTGCTATGTGCTGATTCACAGTTCTCTTGTCCAGACCTCCTGTGACCAGTGTAAGCACATCAGTAGGGAAGTGAGTTCCCCTGCGTGCTAGTGGAACCCAGAGCCATGTGCTGCGGGCATCTCCTACCACCAGCAGAGTAGACCAGCCACCAGCAGCACCAGGGCAAGTTGCGCTTCGGAGGGGAAGCTGTCTTGGAGTCCCAAGACCTGTGCTCTAGTTGTTGGCAAGGATGAGATAGTCTCCTCCCAAACTGGGCCTTAAGCTGTGGTTTGGATGTGAGGTGGAAGATCATTTCACGAAGAGATTCATCCAATAAACACATGTTGAGCACCTACTGTGTGCAAGACACCTGCTTGGAGCTGGAGACAGAACAAGCCTCAATTCCCACTGTGGAAGGCTATCTATTTAGCTTTTGGCAAGAGGAAGGTGAATTTTGAGTAAGATGGCTCTGGCGGAAAAACATTGCAAGAAAGAATTGCTTTCCTCTGTATCGTGAGTGATCAGAGATCTGAGAAGACAGAGCCATGCCTGCATTTAGTGGCTGATCCTTCCAAGAGGCTTAGGAAGCCAGTTGTAATTAGATATATTCTTTCTATTACTTAAGTTGGAACAACTAATTGAATCCTTAATTAATATCTTTGAACTACCTTGAGATATGAAGTGCGGAGAAATTCTTCTAAATGCTAAATATGACTGTGAAGTCCCAGGGACTCCAGAACACCAAGGCTCCAGAACACCAAGAAGGCTCATGCTGCCAAACGTGGCTGGCAAAATGCTTCAAGTATCTTCTTTCCCCTCTGTTTCCCCCAAGGTTTTCTCATTGGCCTCTTAAAACATTCATCCTTGCCGGGCTCGGTGGCTCAGCCTGTAATCCCGCGCCTTGGGAGGCTGAGGTGAGTGGATTGCCTGACCCTGAGGGTTCGAGACCCGCCTGGGCAACTTGGCGAGACCTCATCTCTACAATAAATCAAAAATTAGTTGGGCGTGGTAGTGCGCGCCTGTAGTTCCAGCTACTTGGAAGACTGAGGCGGAAGGATGGCTGGAGCTCAGCAGGTCGAGGCTGCGGTGGCCAGGAGCGGTCACTGCACTCCAGTCTGGGTGACAGAGTGAGACTCCAACTCAAAAAAAAAAAAAAAAAAAACTCATCCTTGATTTCCTGTCTGTCACCCTGATCATGCTCTCAGTTTAAGTCTTTTGGTGAAAAAGCTTATCGAGAAGAGAATTTGCTCCGTTTCGGACCCATCTGTAAAATATCAAGCGCAGGCCACAAGCAATAATGAAATTTCCCTTCTAGGGGTGCATTTTCATCTTTAAAGCCTTAGATGTTATAAAAGAACAGATAGAACTACTTTGGGAGGCAGCCAGGCCAACAGTAAGCTCTGCAAAACAACCGCCTAACGTCCGTGGTCCGAGTCCCTGCTCCTCTTGAAGAAATCACCAGGGACAGGAAGTCTCGGGGCAGGTGTTTCCCACTTCACCATCTTTTTCTGTCCCTTCTCTCTTCCTCACAGTGAATTCGGAGGAAGGTACTTATTGACAGAGCACATGAACTTAGTAGCTAAAAGGATCATTCAAGCAAGGCGCATCGTTTAGAGATACATGAAGGAGGCTTTCTCTTAAATTCCTGGGAAGTCTTCAGGAGTTCGCTTGGAAGGTCTTGGTATTCTGAAAAAGTCAGGAGGATTTTATTAGGTCATTATCTGGCTGGGTAATGTCTCTTAGATTCAAGCAGAGAAAGTATTTCACATCTGGCAAGTTTTTTAATGTCTTTTTTTAATTACACAGATGTTCACATCTGCAGACCCTTATGTGAAATTGTTTTCCTTCCCTTTGATAAGTTTCTTGGCTCACCCTACAAATTAATCGCAATTGTCTAAGCCAACTCGTGACAGATGTCAGCTCTCCAGAGACCACTATTTTTTATTTTGCCCACATTATATTCATGTTTGGAAACATTAGTATTTATGTGAATGAATTTCGAGACTGTGTTTGGTAAAATGAATTTATTCATGTTCACGGAGAGAAGACCACATGATAGAATCACTTAGGAACCTATAAATATATAAAACAAAAAAAAAATGATTGGAAAGCTGAAATCCAAAGATGATCTTGCAAATTTCATGTTATAATGCATTTAGTTTTCTGACACTCTATATGTTCTTAGTTAAATTGGAAAATATAGCGATGTTTAAGTTCCAAATGTACAGGATATAATCACCTACGTTATAAAAAGAAAAGGTGTAGATTATCTGCTATGGCGATCTCCAACTCTGGCTGCATGCTGGTAAACCTGCAGAGCTTTTGAAATTGCTAATGCCTGGGCTTCACCCCCAGAGTTTCTAAATTAGCTGATCTGGGTGGGACCCAAAGTCCCAGGGGAATCCCATGTAGAGCCAACTTTGAGAATTCTGTGGTAAGTTGTCTTTTCTCATAGTCAACAGGGTTCTTTTTCTCACCTAGCATACTCCACCTAGAGAGTGCTGAATTTTTCTCTGACCCACAAGACCAGTCAGTTCTCCACAGTTACCCTGAGGGCAGGTCTAGACTCTCATAGGAAGGACTTTGCTGAGGCCACCGGGGAGTAGCCCAGCACTGTGGTGGGTATCAACTTGGAGCATGCCCCTCGACCCTATATGAACCCTGGACTTGGAGCCCAAAGATCTGGGTAGCATTCCTGCCCTGTTATTTCTATTTTGGATGACGCTGGTTAATTATAGAACCTTTCTGGGCCTCACTTTCCTCATCTGTAAAATGAGGATAGTAATGCCTTCCCAGACTTGTGGGAAATACATAAGAAGAAGCAGGGGGACATATTCTGTCACTTGTGCAATGCTATGGAACTAGTGAATGTTGTTGTGGGTGCTGTGTACCTCTGGGGGTGACTTCAGATCCTGAGACCGACTCCTCCATGGTCCAGACCCAGTTCCTGCGTCAGCCTCGTCTCCCAAGGGAGAGTTTGGGGCAGAGGCCTTTGAATCACAGGTGTTGGAGCCAGGGTATCAATGGATGCCAAGACACCACTGCTTTCCCTGGGACTCTCAGTATCAGAAATACCGTCTGATTATGGAACTCACCCTTAAAACAGCGGCTAAAGTGAGTACCTGGAACTTCCATGCAGAATGAGGCTGTCTTCTCATTTTGCAGAGGAGTTTTCCCAGCACAATCGACTAAAGGCTGTCAGACTAGTGGAAGTGAGAGGCAGTGCAGTGATTGGTCACCAGTGTGGATTCAAATTGCAGCTCTGCCTCTAGCAAGCTGTTTGCCTTGTGCAAGTTCCTTCACTCTCTGCCTCAGTTTCTTCATCTGTGCAATGGGGATAATTGTAGTACCTATTTCATCTGGATGCTGTAAGAATGAAATGAGTCAATATACTATACTTAAAACTACTGGGGGTAGTGCGTGGCTTATAGTAATTGTCGGGTAGCAGTTAGCCACTGTCATCAGAGAGTTGACCTGCGTGTTCTCTTCTCAAACCCCCAGTGCCTAGCCCCTCTTGCAACGGCTTTGACAACACCCTTTCAAGACCTTGCCAGGTGCCCCTAGGAAAGGAGGTCTGCTTCATTGCCACCGTTCGCCTGGCAACTCCACAATTCCTAAAGGCAAGTACCTGCAAGACAGTTCGTGGTGCAGGGCTATTACAATTGAGTCACATTTTGTTATATGCAATTAACTGTCTTCATGGGAGAGAATAGTACTGCAATGGATTTGTCGCTGGCTTTGAAATCTGAAATGTCTGGTTTCTGTGCCTGCACACGTGCCCTCTCCCCTACCCTGGTTTCCTGCAAGTTGTTTTGTTGGAAGGCGGCATCACTTGCTATTCAGCCCATAGAGATGCTGTCTGAACTCTGTAGAAAACCTTCCTACCTTTCACGCCGACATTCGTACCACCCAGGGCAGGCATGGATGAAAACCAAGTGTCAGAACGCCGAGGGTTTGTCTGCATTCTCTTGTCTGTGATTGCTTTAACATCTATGGCATGAATGTTGAGTTAAATGAGTAATTCAGATTCAGATGAAAAGCCATTTTCCACATGTTTACCACACTTCTCGATAATGGGAAGAGATGGTGCGACATTTTGGCTCCTAGGTATTTTTTCCCCAGCTTGTGAAATAAATTTAGTATCCGCTAATACCAAAATTAGCTACAGATGATGCGTTTCAGTCCAACACAACTCAGAGACTCGCTGGAAACGATTTTAACTTCTGTTCCCCACCATGCACTCATCTTGAACCAACCTAGGGTGAGCATCTGACACCCCAGGCAGCGTTTTTTTTTTCTCCTTCCAATACAGGAAATGTGCATAGTTGACGAACCTTTAGAGGAATTCACTTCAAGGCATAGCTTGGAATGGAAATTTTTATTTCTGGATCACAGGTTTGTGAAAAGAAAAACATATTTGGGTTGGGTCCTTCTCAAGTGTTGTTTGCATGAGGCAGTTTTCCTCGGGAGAGAAAAGTTGGGCCTGGTCTGTTAAAGGGGAAGGACTCTCTGGCAGTAGGCAGAGTCATCTGGCCATGGGTGGGCAGTTCCTCTCCACTGCAGTTGCCCCGTGTTTTAATACGATGAGTTGGGTCGGATGCCTCAGCCTGGGGGCATCCGTGGGATGATCCCTGCTCGGGGTCATTTCCAGCTCTCAGTAAAGCAGGAGCAGATGTGAGAGAAACCTCTCGTATTTTTTTTTTTTTTCAACACGCTTTGATCTTTGGCTCATTCTTTCTTCTTTCTTTTGTAACATTTTTCACAGCTTAAAAACTCAAAATCTCTCCCCACCTCACCCTTTAATTTTTTATTATACTTTGGCGATTGGGTTGACCCAATCGACAGCTATTTTTAATTATCCAGTAGTGATAAAGTTTATTATTACTGGGCTGGGTTATGCCAAGGGAAGGTAGTCTCTAGATGCCAGAAAAAGTTGCGCCCTCTGAAAAACACAGCCTCTCTGGTTTTGACCATTGCGAAGTTATTTTCCTTCCCAGCAAGGCCTCCATGTCAACCGTGCCCTACACGAGGAATGGCGAGGCCACCGTGGTGAGTCCTGCTGTGTCCTCTCTAATAACAATTGTCCTTCTGCAGAGCCCCTCCAATCATAGGATACCTGCCTTTTGAAGTGCTGGGAACCTCGGGCTATGACTACTACCACATCGATGACCTGGAGCTCCTGGCCAGGTGCCACCAGCACCGTGAGTACCGCTCGCCCAGCCTGGGCACAGGGGCCTCCTCTACTGGGGCCCAGGCTGCTCGTTACCTGGTTTCTCTTTGAAGCCGGAAACTTGGTTGTCTCTGAAATCATCTGGAGGCATGCCAGAGTCCCGTTTTCTGCATCTACCCCTGTGTCATGTTTTCCCCTGAAACTGACTTTGCCCCACACCCTGGCACCTTCCCCATCACATCCAGAAAGACACACCATTCAATCCTAATTAAGAAACCAGGGCAGTGCCAGGATTAAGTTATGCATTGCATTTCAGGGACAAGACACTAAACTCACGTAACTGTTCTTTTGTCAGCAGACGTGTCTTGGTCACCGGCAATAGGCCGGATACCAAGCTGGGTCTGGCACTCAAGGATGCTCAGCATCTTCCTGCTGTCCTGCAGGGCAGGGTCTGCTGAGAAAGCCGGAAATAGGTGACTTTGTAGGATGCAGTCAGTGCGTCGAAGGGGATGTGCACGGGATATTGGGGCGCTCAAGAAGACCCTCACACAGCTGGTGGAGGAGGCAAGGAAGCCTCTTTGACTGAGGGGAACACGCTGGCAAGCCCATGGGGGTTAGGACTTCTGATGCGGGGGAGCTAGAAGTCCAGACTTGTCCTCGGTCTCACTCAGCAGGAGAAGTCAAGAAGTAACCACTTAACACCGTGTTTTCAGTGTCAGCTCTTAGCTTTAGACAGGAATGTTGATAGAAATGTTGGCCTTCGGATCCTGATTCATGATAAAGACCATGCTAAAGTACATCGTCACACTGGACTTGAATACATGCCTTGTCTCTAGTGCCCATTAGAACATTCTCGTCCGTGCTTTTCTTATGAAGGAAGAGCACGCTTGAGTTCCATCTGGATCGGCTGTTAGAATTTAAGGCTCATCTTTAAAACCCCAGCCCTTTGCTCCTCAAGGTATGGTCTAGGGCCAGCTACACAGGCATCACAGGGAGACTGCTAGACGTATGGAACCTCAGTCTCTCCCCAGTTGTAGAATATAGCCTTCTGAATCAGCACATCTGTTCTAGCAAGATCCCCAAGTGACGTGCGTACACATGAAAATTTGAAAAGCAGAGCTGCCTTAAACCTTTGGTTGCTTCTGACTCTTCTGACAGGGAAAAGCCAGCGGACCAAAGAATGACATTCAGCATTTGAAAGACTTGCCCCATGACTTGACAAGATGTTCTTGCTCTGCTGAGCCCACACCTCAATCTGCTGGCTTCTCTCCTCTTCAGAGTACACTCCCCAAGCCAGCGGCTCCTTTTGCACCTTTATTTTCCTTGTTAAGATTTCTCTTAACCGTTTTCCCAAAGAGGTACTAGATTCCAGGCTCAAATGTTCCTTCTTCCTCGGGTCCATAGTCCATTTTTCTGCCCTGTCCAGGCTAATAAACCATCAGCATCCATTCTGCTCTGGACAGCCCCAGAGAGGCCACCGGTAGACATCACTGTAGGGAGCTCCAGGCAGCTCTAGGGCAAGGGGAGGTATGGGGTGGAGGCATCTGTACCAGACTCTTTATTTGAGAACTGGGGGGATGGAGTGTGATCCACTGACTGACAGCTGTGGAATCCGTCCAGAGGTTGCTGGCTGTCGGTTTCCCGGCCATTTCTCCCCATGTGAGGCTGCTCTCTCCTGAGCTCGACCCCTGCAGCTCCAAAGACAGCCCCACCTGCAGCAGGGAGATGAACACCAGGAAAACCTGGATCTCTTTTTAGTTAAACCTCCGGTTCAAAATTTCCCTGCTTCTGCCCTTATTTGAGGATCTCTTTGAGCCTCTGAGCACTTGGGAAACTATGTGGATCGCTCTTCTACTATTTAAGAATTTATTCCAGTTTGTCATGATCCTGATAGTTACTTAAAATACAGTGCAGCCAGAAAAATAAGCCACGTTCTGTGTTGTCTTTGAGAGCTTGTATCTGAACAGTAACTCTTGGGGGAAGGATCGTGTCTGCGTTAGTGTTTGTGACACGCAGTATCCATTTTCTGCTAACAGTGATGCAGTTTGGCAAAGGGAAGTCCTGTTGCTACCGATTTCTGACCAAAGGTCAGCAGTGGATTTGGCTGCAGACTCACTACTACATCACCTACCATCAGTGGAACTCCAAGCCCGAGTTCATCGTGTGCACACACTCAGTGGTCAGGTACTGCGGGGTGTGGGGTCTGGGCTGCGTCTTTGCCGCACCCGGGCAGGGGTGGGAGGCCCTGCTAGCCAAGTCAGATCAGCAGTGGCCTCAGGTGTTCCCAGTTTCTGAGGACCAAGCCTGGGCTGACCCCTGCCGATCCCAGAACAATCCCCAGAGCTCAGCTCCCTCCCAGGTACACCAGGTACACACTGGCTCTGTCTTCTCAGGGCTGAGATTTCCTTCTAGCTTTCCATCAGCCCCCTTCGACAGGCTCGTGGACTCTTGCAGCCTGCCAGGGTATTACTTAGTAAGTTACTGCTTCACTGACCTACTTACATATTTTCCCTCATATCCATCCATCCTGCAGCCTTCCCTTGTCGCTGCTTTGAGAAGAAAATTTAAATTTTGCCTCTAAATAACTCAAACACATACTCCCCTTTATTTTTAATGTTTAAAAAACCCCTGCTGGCAACGGAGGCAGTGTTGGGAAAACAACCAGGCTGCCAGGGGGAGTGGATTCCCGGTGGGGCCCCGGTGGCCTTAGAGAGCCCTCGGCCCTGGGCAGGTGAGCAGGGCTTCAGGGGAGGGTGGCACAGACACACACACACACACACACATACACACCCCTATATGCACATCTAGTCACCAAGTCACTCTTCTTTAGTATGGAGGAAAGAGGAGAAACACTGGTTTTCCTTGGCCAATGACCCTGACCCCGTGTCATCACACTTCATACCCAGGCTCAGGGAATTGGCCGATTCCCAGCCCGCCCTCAGGCAGGGCAGCAGCAGTGGTTTCTGACTCCTGGCCAGCCCCCTGTACTGCCACCAGGCCAGGGTGTCTGCCAGAGAGCCCCTTGGCTCAGGGAAGGCTGGAAGCCATCGACGTCTCATTCTTCAGGCTCTGCCCTCCCCCGGCTCTTCCTCTCCATCCTCTACCTCCCAGATCTTAGAAAGAAACCCTCAGGAAGGAGGGAGGGAACCGGCGAATAAATAAGGTGACGAGCATTCCAGAGGCCAAGAGCCATGATGCTTCACAAGGCATCTCCGCACATGGGCACAGGCATAGCAGGGTCCCTCGGCGCCACGGCACTGAATCGATTTAGCCACGCTGTTGAAAAATTAGGCTTCTCAGCAGTCTCGGTCTGGCTGGTTCTGGGTTTGTTGGAGAGGAAACTTTCTGAGAATTGTAACTCCTAAAAAAGTTGTGTGTCACGCCTCCATATGCACTGAGCAGGTTTTAAGAAAGGCTTCTGATTATTTAAAGTCAGAAGCTTATATCGTAGATGAAAGTGTGTTTTTAAAGACAATTGCAATTGGAGATTTCAGGGGAGTAAAAAGACTAGTAAAGGAGAGGGAAATAAAAATATCCCGGAAATAAAAATATTTGAAATTAAAATATTAGAAGTCACTGATACCTTAGACAGGGGATAAAGTCCATTCCTTCAAACAAGTGACAGACGAGACCCTCCACGTTGAATGACGGGGAATAGGTATGGAGAAGCTTGATGTTGTCCTTGGATGTCCTTCCTCCACCGGGGTTTCTCGGTTTTTACGCAGTTATGCAGATGTCCGGGTGGAGAGGAAGCAGGAGCTGGCTGTGGAAGACCCACCGTCCGAGGCCCTCCGCCCCTCAGCACTGAAGGTATGCCATCCCTGCCGGGGGGATAAAGGTAAAGATGGCTAGGAAAAGAACCTTCTGTGCGTTGTGACCATAAAGACAGAGCAGCGATATTTCTAGTATTTGCTTTCGGCCCCTCATGACATTCCTGTGCGGCGGGCGCTGCTACCATCCTCGGCAGAAGTCAGCTGTGCAGCCAGGAGCACCCAAGGGTTAGAACTCACAGAGCTGAGCGAGAAGCAGCTTCTGGACTTTCAGCATGGCCCGGCAGCTTCCAGGAACGCAAGAACGGCTATGATAAGCCCACTTTGTTTTTACCCCACAGATAAAAAGCTGGGAGTTACTCTGCCCCCCACTGAGGGCCCCGGTCTTCCTTTCGCCTGGGTGCTGTGGCACCGCCTCCAAGACTCAGGCACCCTCTGCATGGAGTGCCTCTCAAATACCATCCGTGTCACCAGTAAGGCGCGCTTCCTGTTTCTGTATCCAAGGCCTTAGTTAACAGCCATGTCGGCGTCAGCTCTGTGTCGGGAGTCCGACTATATGAAAAGGCTTCTCCCTCCACAACACCTGTTACTTTCCTTCCCTGCCCTGAGCTCTCTGATTCCCTCTGCCCAGCCAGGCTTCTCCTGGTCTTTGCTCCTGGTACGTCAGACAACTCCAGAAGTCACTAATACCTTAGACAGGGGATAAAGTCCATTCCTCCATTACATGGAGACTGCAAGTAAGTAAACCTATAACTCAAGGGCCATTATTTTTATTTATTTATTTATTTTCAGTCAGGGTCTCACGCTGTCACCCAGCGTGGAGTACAGTGACACAGTCACAGCTCACTGCAGCCTTGTGTGATCCTTCCGCCTCCATCTCCCGAGTTGCTGGGACCACAGCATGTACCTGGCTAACTTGGGGGGATTTTTTGTAGAGATGAGGTCTCAGTACATTGCCCAGGCTGGTCTCAAACTCCAGGGCTCAAGCAGTCCTCTTGCCTCAGCCTCCCAAAGTGCGGGGACTACAGGTGTGCCCCAGGCCATTCTTAAAACAGACACAGATGTTGGGAGGAAAAGAAACAGCAAAAAAGGGAGGAGGAAGATGTGGACTGAGAGAGACACCATAATTTTACCTCCCCTAAAAAAGAGAACATGCTTCCAATTATGTGAAATAAGGATTTCTGTTCCTCAGTAGAAGGACACATCCCAACTTCAGAGATGCTCAAACGTGGGGGGAGAGTGCCTCCTGGAACTGAGGAAGATCAGGTGCCAGGGTGCCCAGTGACCTTGAACCCAGAGTCTTGGGCCAGAGGCAGGTACCACAGCAATGATCGGGCCTTTCAGGCTGCCTTAGTTTCAACAGAAACGCCTCTTGCCCCCCGAGGACCAAGGGAAGAAGGAGAAATCCCCTTCAGAACTCAGAGAGAAGAGTCTCTCCGGCTGCCATGCTTCATGGGGATGCATTATACAGTGATTCATCACCAGCATGCTGGTAGGACACAGCTGTCCTTGTTTATGGACATGTTTATTACCCAGCTCTGTCACATAATACATCATGGATCACGTCAAAGAACGGAATTAAGCTGTTAATAGGCAGGTGTTAGACACACCATGTATCACGGCTGAAGAGCAGGCATGATGTGTGTCATCCAGCTGCAAATTCATCTTTGAGGTTTCTGCTCCTTGGGGAATCTTGGAGTCCTGTGGAACGTTTTCTCATCAAATGTGCATATGTATAAGCATACAAACCCCATCTCAGGCACCGGGTTAAGAAACTCTTTAAAGTAAAATCTCTCAAACAATCTGTGATGATGGACCAGTTTGTTTTTTCAGTTTCACATCTGTCACAGACGCGTTTGTAAAATGCAGGTTCCCATGCATGGATGTGATACACAGAGATGTCACATAGCTTTCAAAGTTCCTTGGTGCTTCCTGTCACTTCTTGGACTTATTTCCCTGCAGACTAGGAGACACAATTCTCCAAAAGCCGTGGTCCAGGAACCCGAGGGGCCTGGTCTAACGGAGACTCTGTCACTGAGCAGATGAAATTAACGTGGCTGAATATCCTGAAATTGACATCTACCCTAGCACATCCGGTAGTTCTGTTTTACCCAAAGGCCTGTAGGTCACATGTCCGTCATTTCAGCTCTATTTGTACACACACAGTGTCCACTTTCACCTGGGCTGTGACTCAAAAGACAGAACAGCCATATAGACTTACATGCACAGGATTTTAGACCCAAGACCATGGAATATAGACCATCCTTCTAAGACTAGGTAGGAACATGGCCCAAGAAGGTAATCACTATGTTTTCTTCTTTGGCTTAAAAATTATCCTAACTGGGCTGGGCACAGTGCCTCACGACTATAATCCTAGCACTTTTGGAGGCCAAGGCAGGTTCATCACTTGAGCCCAGGAGTTTGAGAACAGCCCTGGGCAACAGAGTGAGACCTCGTCTCTACAAAAACTCAAAATATTAGCCAGATATGGTGGCACACACCAGTAGTCCCAGCTACACAGGAGGCTAAGGCGAGAAGACCACTTGAATCTAGGAGGTCAAGGCTGCAGTGAGCTGCGATTGTTGCACTGCACCCCAGCCTAGGCAACAGTGAAAACAGGCCCGTGACCTGTCCTTCGCTCCAGGAGCACTGAGGCTGCAGAGAAAGAGAAGCAGTATAGGGCGTGCCCTAGAAAGGTCCAGGGCGTCTGTTCCACTGGCTGTGGTCACCATCCAATGCCAACAGCCACCCTATTTCTGGAACCTGACTCTCTCTTCTTGGAAAGCCAAGATACTGGGTGATGAGGTGACAGTGTTAAGGGAAAAACAAAATGCAGTCAATTAGGAAAGTCTGAAAGCAAAAGGTGAGAAAGTATAATAAATACTGCATCTGGGCTACAAGCCTCCCAGTGGCTTTTAGAATATATATGTGCATACATGCTCCACTCAAGTCTGTTTGGAATTTGTCTCAGCAGCTTCCAAGGTTTTCTTCATACTGAGAACTAAAGTCACGCCATTTATTCACATCATCCTGATGCTGAAACGTGGGCTTTTTCATGTGTGTGTTTCAGGACAAGGGCTCGAGCCTGGAACCTCAGCAGCACTTTAATGCACTTGACGTGGGTGCCTCGGGCCTTAATGCCAGCCATTCGCCATCAGCGTCTTCAAGAAGTTCCCACAAATCCCCACACACACCCACGTCCCAACCCACCTGTGAGGGCAAGCCCCGGGGGGGGGGGGGGCAGCTGAGGGGCCCCATCGGACCAGCAGGGACAGGACAGAGCCTGCAGAAGGGTCCCAGGCCAGAGTCGAATCAGGGATGTCCACGCCTGTGAAGCAGAAGTTGTCATGCTATTCATCCTCCTCGTTTCCTTTCCACTGCCTTCCAATCACCTCTCCACATTCTGGTATCCACGGTGGTACCGACCTTCAGTAACCTTGGCAAGGTGTCTGTTTAGGCAGGAGGTTGGACCAAGGGGTGGAAATGCAGTCTGGGGGTGGCTTGTAGTGCCTTCTGCCTCCGCGGGCTGGGATTTTGTGGTTCAGCTAAACCACTCCCATTCATGGTGGGCTTCCTCTGTCTGAGATTCCAGCTCAGCTCTCGTGTTGTGTACGCACTCATTGTTGTCCCCCCTTTGAATGAGAAAGCCGGTGCGTATTTGTGGGTCAGGAAGATAATCTGTGGCTTTGTTCCAGCCACTCCGACCAAGCTGATGGCAGAGGCCAGCACCCCGGCTTTGCCAAGATCGGCTACCCTGCCCCAAGAGTTACCGGTGCCCGGGCTCAGCCAGACAGCAACAATACCGGTATGTGTGTGACCCCATACTTCACGGGGGTATGCTAAAGCATGGCGGGGACTGCAGAGCCACGGGTGATGTGCCATCTCTTCCTGGAGAATCAGTTTTACTTAGAGATTGAGAGTGGTGTGTCAGATGGGGGTGGGAAGTTAAGTCATTCGATTGGCAACTAATTTTAAACATTTTCATGATGAAATTAATGTGGCTGAATATCCATAGAATACAAAATCTGGGTGAATTTTAAACAGAAAACACAAACTACAAACCTGGGGTCCTACCCCCAGAGCTTCTGGCAGTGTGTTATTAGAATCCTCCCATTCTGAATGCTGTTTCATGCCAGTGAAAACAACAAAAACGTACCTCCGCATGTATCAGGCAACGCAGACTCTTCTAGAACCTGATGTGGCCAGACCCTTCCAGAACGTCAGAACGAGTGGCCTCTTAGAAAGCACACTGGCTGTATGTAAAGTCATACAACACTCTGGCCCTCCGCTGCCATCCAGCAGACCACACCTACCTCAGTGGCATAAAGTGGCATGTGTCACGTTCACAGAGTCTGGATCAGGAATTCAGAAAGGGTACGGTGGGGACGGCTCTTCTCTGCTCCTTGGTGTCGGGAGTCTTGCAGGCCTAGGCTACAGAACCCATATCCCACAAGGTATCTGCATGTGAATGTCCAGCACCATGCTGGGGTGGTAGGAGGCTGGTCTCAGCTGAGGCCAGCCATCATTGACTTGCACCATCCTCTCCAAGCCTTGGGCTTCTCATGGCATGGTGGCTGGATTCCAAGAAGAAACCTGGAGAGCCAGGAGGCGCTGTACTGCCCTTAATGACCTAGCTTGGGAAGTCACATAGTGTCACCCCTGCCGTACCTCTTGGTCGAGGCAGTCCCGAGAGCCCCATCAAAAGGGACATAGACTTCCACGTCTAGATGGGAGAAACCTCCAGGAATTTGGGGGGACACATCCAGAGAGTCGCCAAACACACCTCCCACCCACCCCTCACGGATGCTTTGCAGATGAAGAGACTGCATCACCTTCCTGGAAAGGGGGCGCACAGCCGGCCTGAGAAGCTTGGGCGACACGCTTTATTTTCAGATAGGACATGACAAAGACCACCTTCCTACTCTCCAGGCACCTCGAGATGTGCTTGTAAGCGGGGCCCGCCTGTCTTCCACAGTCCTTGCTGTCCAGTGGGACTCATCCTGCCAGTGGTGGCTTCCGTTTCCCCCAGTTGTGCAAGTGGCACAATCAGAAAAGCTCAGACCAGCTCCTGAGTTAGCCCTGTGCCGGGGACTTCTCACCCGACACAAGGTCTCCTGTTGTCATCCTCCTCCCAGCGCTGTCCTGGGTGACACTTCCCTTGTGGGCTGCTCCTTCTAGTCCCTGGGGACTGGGGGCAGTTTGGGAATAATTTCAGAAGCGTTCTTTTCCTTTTCTTTTGAAAACTCTGACAGCCCGTGAACTGGAGGGTTTCGTTTCTCACTTCTCATCGTCTCCCCACCCGCCCAAGTGATGAGGGGACCAGGACGTGACTCCACTCACTTCCAGGCTTCTCCCTAAAGGTTCTAGGCAGAGGCTGGTAAAATCGCCTGTCTTCATTGCCTGGATGAGCTCATGGACACAGACATGCACAGTGCGCATCTGTCCATCTGCAGAAAGGAGAAGGGCGCTCACAGGCCCGCTCTGGATATTTGTCCATCCCACTTTGCCTCTCCATGACGCCTGCTAAGAACGCATCCAGTCGGGAGAAGGACAGTCCGCCGGGGTTGGAGTCTAGAGCGGGACGCGAGGAGCAGAGCTTCCAGGCGTGGGCAGGTAGCAGCAGCCTGGGAGAGCACAGCGGCGGGAGAGGAAGGCTGGGCCTGAGAGGCTCGAGCGCTGCCTGCAGCCTCCGCCAGCTGTGTGTTGGCTCTGACCACACGTCCTGCATGGGAAGCAGTGAGGGTGGGAAAAGACGCTTCTGTCCCTTCTGGAAGTTTTGACTTTCGGCCGTTCACCCTAGTTGCAGAAGGAAGGGCTTCCTTTAAGCTGGAAAAGCCAGCCGACCAAGAGACAGCACCCCTGAGGCCCCCGAACACCCAGAAGCAGTGTTAACCAAGCCCCTCTCTCTCTGCCCCAGGCCCCGCTGCCTTCCCCGTCACCCTGTGACCTCTCACAACAACTCTTGCCTCAGACCATTTTGCAGAACCCACCTACTCCCATGGCACAGGTGAGTCTGGGATGTGGGGAGAGGGATTTCTTCCTCAAGACAGAGGGTGTGGGTGTGGGTTGCTGTGTGTCACGTGCGTAGGTACCAGCCGAGGCCCTGACATGGAAATGTTCCTCCCAGTGCACTCGTGGGGCACATCGAGCCGTGACGCTCATCCTCCATCTGGCCGCATCTGCCATCCTTTTTCTTTTCCCATCATGCAGGCTGGAGTGCAGTGGTATGATCACAACTCACCACACCTCAAACTCCTGGGCTCAGGCAATCCTTCCGCCGCAACATCCTAAGTACCTGGGACTTACGGGCGTGCACCACCATGACAGCTAGTTTTTTTTTTTATTTTTTGTAGTGATAAGGTCTTGCTGTGCTGCCCATGCTAGTCTCGAACTCCTGGGCACAAGCGATCCTCCCACCTCGGCCTCCTAAAGTGCTGGGATTACAGGCGTGAGCCACCGTGCCTGGCCTCTTCTGTCATTCTTGTCCTCCCCAGATACATCCTCCAAGTTCTTTTCTCCACCGTCCTTTTGACACCCTCTGTCTACCCATTTGCCACTTTTTCTCATTTCTCTCATTTTTTGCGACTCCAAACTGGCCATGATATTTTAAAAAGGTCTGAATTAGGCCGCGTGTCATAGGAAGGCTAAAAGGATCTAAAAGCTGTGAGTCCAGCACTATAAATATCACATTTGTTTTAAAAAGAAAGAAAGAAAGAAAGAGATTACGGCTTTGCTGAGTAATACCTTCCTCATTTCAACAACACTTGGAGAGTTACTATTTGGGTCAGTCAGTGAGTGAGGTGTTAGAGATGCAAAACTGGTTCTCAGCCCTTGCTTTTTAGCACTCAGAATTAAAGGGAGAGCCGGGCACATAAACAGAGACACCGCCCGTGGCAGGGCGTGTGTTTTTATAGAACCAGGAAGAAAATGTTCCGCATGGCTTCCTGGAAGAGGCAACCCATGCGTTGGCCTGGAAACATTGGCAGGAGGTTGTCAGATGGAGAGGCCAGGGGAAGGCAGGGAAGAAGGACCCAGGTATATGCTTAATCAGGCTGTCACAAACATGTCTGATGAGCCTGGGGCCTGGCGAGAGACTGGGTGACACAGGGGTCGTTCCGTCTGTGGTCACGAGAGCAGTCGAGCTGTTTGGTGTGTACCCTGACGAGTTCTGACTTCAGTTCCTCTGTGGAGGTTCTAGAGCCCTGCCCCGATCCCTGGCCACAAGCTAGGCCTGGGTCCCAGATGGCCGTTCACCAGCAGTTGCAACTGGCCACCCTCTGACAAGAGTGTGGCCTTCTCTGCGTTGGTGCACATCTGTCACCACTGATGGAAACTTATTTCAGAACATATGCCCTCTTAGCAGGAGTCGCTAGTGTTTTCCTGGAATAAGAAAGACATCCTCGAACATGCTTCTTGCCAGAGTCAGGGTTGAGCAATGATGTGAAAGCTTCTCCTTCCCGGTCTACTAATTAAAATAGGCTATGTTCACCCTCATTAGGCAAAATAAATAAATAAAACAGAATAATGATTTTTCTCTTCAAATTTCCAAGGCATATTTGGTATGAAATGAGTCACCTTCTCAATTCAGAGGCACATGAAATGAGAATTCCTTTAACGTCTGGGTCTCGCCTCACGAAGGTTATCTATGTTGATAATGCACAGTGGTATGACGAAGGCCCTTTGGGAACTCTGGTTTCTCGTCTACTGAACTTCTCTTAATAGTAACTGCTCTTAGTGTGTTAGGCATACTCTACTTAATAGTAACTATGTTCTGTAAGACGTGTTTGCACAGTACTGACTTTTCAAGTCAGGCGGTTCTTCTCACGCCCACCCCCAGTGAAAGAGGAGATTCCATGACTCTCCCTCGTCCCTTTCTCTGATGTTGCCACTGTCAGAGAAAGGAGGGGAATGAAATTCAAAATCTGGGGAGTGATTATCAGCGATAACTGGTAGTTTTCCATAAAAAGTCTCTTTTGCTTCATACTGTGCCTCTAAAATGTCTCTAGGGTGGAGCCAATCTCTTTCACAGAAATGGCCACGATCTAAAGGCAATGAGGGTAACACGAGAAACAGCCAGCATGTGTCAGAATACCCATTCCCTTCTGAAGCCAACTCAGCAACCGAGAGCCATGACCACAGCGCGTGGAAGGGGTGGTGCCGAGCTTCTGGCATTGTCTGACCCACTGCAGCTTTTGTGTGTGTGTCTGTAGTTCCAGCTACTTGGAAGGCTGAGGCAGAAGGATGGCCTAAGCCCAGCAGGTCGAGGCCGTGGTGGCCATGAGCGTGCCACTGTACTTCAGCCTGGGTGACAGAGTGAGACTCCAACTCAAAAAAAAAAAAAAAAGCTTTTGTTTTATTTGTTAAATACTTGATAGAGCTTGTTTGCCTTCTCAGGTGGATTATCTTTCCAGCTGAGTTCTCTGATTAGTTACGTACTGGTTAGGAGTTTTGTGAGACAGTCTGGTTTAGCCCAGGTATTTTTAAACTCGTGTGGCGGCAGAACCTTTCTTTAAAAGGATGTCTGATGTCAGAGCAGCTCTGATTGAAACAGGATTGGGGGTGGAAGCGGGGCCTTGCTGGCAGAACCTCTCGGCCTCACCCAGCTCCTGAGATGCGGGATTTACGTGTTGGCCTGGCTGTCATCGAGCTGTGTGACCTTGAGTGAGGCATGGCCTCTTGGCATAGCACGGGCTTATTGCGAAGACACAGAGCACTGGTACTTGCACTTGCCTGGGGAGGCAGCTGGCACATGAGGGTCTCTGCAAGTGGCAGCCCCTGCCGTCATTCTTCTCATTGATTCTCTTTGTTACTTTGGTGCTCCAAAACTGTGGTCAGTTATTTCCTCCTGTGACCTATCCTATCCATATTCTCAATTCTCCAAGTCTCCGCGCTTTTCCATGTATGGGAAGTCAAAGGGCAGAGGAAAGGAGAGAGGCCTTGAAAGTACTTTTTTTTTTTTTTTGAGTCAGGGTCTCACTGTATCACCCAGGCTGGAGTATAGTGTCACTGTCATGGCTCACGGCAGCCTCAACCTCCTGGGCTCAGGCAATCCTCCCACCTCAGCCTCCTGAGTAGCTGGAACTACAGGTGTGCACCACCACACCTGGCTAAATTTTTTATTTTGTGTAGTGACAAGGTCGCTGTGTTGCCCAGGCTGGTCTCAAACTCCTGCACTCAGGTGATCCTCTCGCCTTGGCCTCCCAAAGTGCTGGGATTACAGACATGAGCTACACCCAGCCCCAGGGAGACATTTTTAAAAGACTGTGGGCAAGAAATAGATGGAGGGCGTGGAGGTTCAGTCATTGGGAGCCAAAAAAGAAAGAAAAAGAGCAAAGCCAGAGTCCAGCAAACTCATTTGCCCCAAGAAATGGGCGTCACGAAGAGCCCCGAGTCGGGGCTACAGGCCAGGGCATGCTGGCCTCTCCCCCCATCTCATTTCCTTCCACAGACCTCCCCCTGTGTTGAGGTAAACAGTTGACAGCACCTGAGTTCACCTGCAAGAGTCTTCTAAGGCCAACCTCCTTCCCAGGAAGGGATGGGGAGAGGTCTGCAGGGAGGCGAGACCTGGCGTTCTTACGCAAAGCGGGTGTGAAGGTCCCTCCTGTCGGGTCCCCCGCTGCAGAGTGATCCTCCGGGTAGACGCCAGCGATTGCTTTCTTCTCCTCAGTTCTCTTCTGCACAGATTTCTGAGATGTGTATAGAAGAGCTAGTGAATGAGGGAGAGTGAGAGGGGGATAAGGCCTCCACGGTCCCGGGCCTGTTTGGAGCGCACCGGGATCTGGTTTAGGATCACGACAAGACCCAAAAATGCCGGCGAAGCTGTCACATACACACTGCCATGTCCTAGATGAGGGGGAAAAAAAAGGACTCTGACGCCCTGCTTTTGCCTGCGTCTCCAGAACCATTCGTTCTGTCCAAATTTGGAGTGTGAGTCTGTAAGCATTGCTTACAAAATCACGTCCCGATTCCCTGGCCCTCCCAGACCGCAGTGCGGTCAATCAGATATACACATTCGGGTGGGCCTGCTGTCACCACCAGCCAAGAAAGGCTGGCCCGGGGACCCCTGGGACGCCCAGCCCTCATCCACGGCCCCTGCTCATCGCCCAACGCCCAGCCGGGGGCTCCCTGGGGACACTTGGGAAGGACAGCTAAAGGACGGGAAACGGAAGTTGCCGACGAATCGAAACAGCCGTGAGATCTGCCTGCAGGGCTGAAATAATCTCTCATCTGCTTGTGTTTTTCGACTCAACCTTGAAGTTTTCAGCACAGTTCAGCATGTTCCAGACCATCAAAGACCAGCTGGAGCAGCGGACACGGATCCTGCAGGCCAATATCCGGTGGCAGCAGGAAGAACTCCACAAGATCCAGGAGCAGCTCTGCCTGGTGCAGGACTCCAATGTCCAGGTGATGCCCCTTCCGGGCCTGGTCTCTGTCCTCCCCACCGCTGGGGTGGGATGCGGGGGATCGTCAGCTTTGTGTGCTGTGTCACTGAGCCCTAGGTGCTTACGAAGCCTATTGCAGCCTCTGCAGACAAATGACCGGGAACAAATCCACCCACCTCCTCATCTCCATCTCCAGGCCAGACGTGAAATTCCCTTAACGTCCTCCTCCCTGGTCCCTCACCCTAGTTTGCCGCCTCACCTGTGTTTTCATTCACACATTTGGCATTGCACCGCCCCGCCCCGGTGCCGGCCTCGGTCCTGGGGTGGAGCTCCCAGCACCTGCACAACTTGGCTTTCGTGGCATAAGCCTGGGCTGCTGGTGGGAGGGAGCGCTGGCCTCTCCCGCTCACCCAACGCATGACTCAAGGGAGACTTGGGAAATGAGGATGCCTAGCTATACCGCAGCCCAAGGGGGACCACGGAGGGAGCAGGGCTGGTCCTCCGTGCCACCCCATTGGTGGCCTGCCAGTGGGCACACTCTGCGTGCTCTGACGGCAGCAGCTCTCACGATGATCTCCAGATGCTCCAAATTCCCCTGGAATTGTTTGGAGAGATTTTGTGCGGGATGGATCTCTTTCAAGGAGAGATTATTTTTTCCAGGTGTGACTTACGTCGGTCCAGGACTATCTGTCTTCAGAAGTGCATGGCTTAGACCTAGCCTTTCACTGTACGTGTAGTTCTAGGTAACCCTGGAGTCTGCCCTCAGAGAGCTAAGCTTTTGTAGCCCCCTTGGGAGAGACAGAAGGAAGCAGAAGTGAAACCTCGGAAAATGGCTGGCGCATTATCCCTGCCGCCCCTGTCCCTCCCCTGGCCACACAACTCCTGAAGCTCAGTAACACTCAGGACAGAGGATAGGCAGGCTCTGTGCAGCCAGTGCCCTGAGCCGGTGCGGAGGTTAGCATGATGGTGCGAGCTTTTGTTGTTTGGGTTTTTCTTCTTCTTCTTTCCTGTTTATGACGGTGCAGGTTTTGTTGGGTGTCTGGAGATGCCTTGTTTGTCCATCCTACCTCCCCAGGATTTCAGCAGCTCTGCCTCTCCTCCCCAGGGACGTCCCTGGTGACTTTCCAGACACTTGATGCTTTTTCCCTTCCTGGTTTGCTCACCTCAAAGAGAGGAACCCACTCAGGGTGGGCCGCCTCCCTGCCCCTCCCACCAGGCAGGGTGTTGCACGGGGAGAGGTACGGGCTTCCTCAGACAGCCTGGGCCACATCGGAGCCCTGCTGTCCTCTCACTCCCCTCTTCACCCTCACCCTTAAACTGACCAGAGAGAAGGCTTCACTGCTTACGTGAGAAGAAATGGAAGCACTGAAGTGCGGCTCCACCTTTTTCCAGAATAAGCGAAGAGTGGCTTTTTACTTAGTCTTTCCCGGCTGTGATATTTTTCTCCCAGATCCAGGGCCTGATCCGTGAGAATCAGGAGCCCAGAACTTGCCTGACTCCAATTACTTTAATGGAATTTTTACACGAACAGGAAGGTGAAATTGAGCCAGAAACTGCTAAAGGCGAGGTGGGCGTATGAACATCCTCCTCAGTTTTCGACTTCCTGCCTTTTCAACATTAAAGCTGAATTTTAAAATACCAGGCCGCAAGGTTATCGCTTTCACTTGCTGTTTTAAGAAGGCTTTTTTCCTCCCCGTGATCCGTGCGTCTTGTTAACCCCAAAGTCCTGATGCCAGGAGGCACCCGGGGGATGCTCTGTGCAGGGTGGTGCAGGCATCACGCCCTCGGTGTGTCTTCCCTGTTTTCCTTCCTGCAGCCTTATCTTTGCAGTGGAATTTTCCAGAGAACGTAGGAAATCCACGGATATTCAAATGGGAGGACGTTTCATCAAGGAGGCGGCCTTGTTTTGGGGGAAGGGGTGTTGTTTTGCTTTGTTTTGCAAGATTTAAAGAAATACGTTTCAAAACGCTTACCCGAAACATAATATTTGTTTTTAAAAGACCAAACTGTGTGATTCAAGTGTAAAGAATAAGCAAGTAAAAATTCCTCCAGCTCACCCCCAGAAGTGAAAGGATGGATGAAATAAAAATGGCAAAACATTGATTGTTGAAGCCTAGTTATAACGTGGGATTTTATTGTATTATTTTTCTATTATATGTACTTCTGAAATGTCCTGTAATGACAGTGTTTGTAAAAATTAGCACGTAAGAATGATGGGGAAAAAATCACATGTAAATGTAGGGATTGGCTTGTTCTTGAAAATTAGAAATTTTTTTTTTCCTCTGATAACTTTTTGTACTTGAATTGGGGAACTTCTTAAAATTTCTTTGGGGGGGGGCACACATTTTCTGTAAAATTGACCCCAGAGCCCTTTTAAGAAGTCATCTTGCTAAGCCATAAAAGTCTACTTTATTTTTGATAAGCAGAGGCATGGATGTACACAGCAGCGATCCAGGGATCAACCTCCCACCCAAGGACCTTGATCCCAACTTTAGCAGACTTTTGTGACTTGACGTCACGGGTTCAGGTCTTTCACTGAAGCCGGTGATGCTTGCTAAGTACGGTTTTGGTTTGTTGTTGTTTTTCAGAAAAGACCGGGTTATGAGGGAGAAGTCCTCTAAGGCTGTTGGGGTTTGCACTCAGATGGGGTCACGAGACTTCTAGCTGTTCTGCTGAAAGGCCCTGCCACCTCATGGAGTCAGGGAAGACTATCTCTTGCTCTCTTTTTGAGAGCATGCTCGCCCTCTGCTGGCTGCTCAGAGGAATCGCCTACAAGGACGCTTGTAGCAATGGCAGATGACGTTCCTCTCTTGGACCTACCATCCGTCCTTCCATCCACCCAACCCATCCACCCATCCTTTAATTCATTCATTCATCCTCCCTCCCTCCCTCCCTTCCTTCTTCCTTCCATCCATCCATCCATCCATCCATCTAGCAGACACTCATCATTTCCCATGCACATATGTTACATAACATTAGCAAACATTAGTTTGCCTTTCTTCGAGCAAAGGTTTCATTCGTTTGTTTGTTCATTCATACATGTATTTATTTATCAAATGATTTTGTATGTCCAAAGAGGCAGAGGAACAAAAAGCTCCCTCCCTTTTTCATTTTAAATATTATTATTATCTACCACTGAGTTAGTACTTACTATGTCTCAGGTAGTTTATATGCATTACTCTCATGTGATCCTTTATGAGGTATGTGCTGTTAATGTCACTACTTTATTAATGAGGAGAGTAAGGCTTTGAAAAGTTATAAAAACTGTTAGTAGATGGGTAGGGATTTGAACTAAGGTATGTCTGATTTAAGAAATAGTATACTGCCTGTCATCAGTAAAGGTTACATTCAGTTGAAGTCTAGTCAGAAAGTAAATGAACCCTAGCAGGAAAATGCATGGCAGTTGGGTTTGAGTATTATGTTTTTGCAGAAGTGACAAAGTACAGCTTTTGTTCTAATAGGAAACTTGGACTGCATGAAAAACACTAATCCTCAAGTGGGTGGGTACTGAATCTCAGATGATGGATACCCAGAAAAATTCTGCTTAACCCCTAAAGTGACAAAGAGCCTCCATTCCAAAACTGCAGACTTCCCTGTTGGAGGTGAGGCCTGAGAGGAGCTGGAGAGGTCAAGCAGTACAGTGAAGGGAGCGCCAGATCTGAGGCTTGACCCAGCTCAGCGGCAGCTGCCGACCTCAGGTCTCAGCCCACCTGTGAACCAAACACCGAGCTAACTGATTCGTTGTCATTCCCCCATGTGTCTGCATGGCGGGGTTCTCCATCTGCCTCTCCAAACCTGCTCTATCACTCGCACATGCCGGTGCATCAGTTCCATGCTGTGCACGAGGTGGGACTGCACTGAGAACAGGAATTGGGGTTGGAAACGCCAGGTGCTGGGAGGCTGAGGGAGAGAGTCTTCCTCCTGAAGAACTCAGTGCTGAAGGCCTGGAGTGGAGTGAACATCGCATGTCCAGAATCACACTAGAGACACAATATCATTTATGTTATTAATGCCCTAGAGGGGTTTTTGTTAAAAGAGCTTGTTTCAGGTCTTTAGTGAAATTATTATTAAAATTATTAGAGTTTTTCTTAAAACCTTAGAGTCAATTTACAATTCCTATTTTATTTGCAAATCTACTGATTTGTCTAAAAAGAGCAGTGCTTTCAAGGACTTTCTATTTATGGTCAGTTAGTTTATATATTTAACAAATTGTGAATAATCCACATTCACTACCAAAGCCAATAATTGACAGATTTAACTTATCAGAATCTTTTGAACATTTCATGCACCCAACAAGGGAGACTTAGAAACCTCAGAAGTAAATAACTGTCTTAAATCAAATACCTCAGACTTAAATGAACTAAACCGGGATTCTCATAAACACTTAAGCACTCTTTACAAACTTCCTCCAATTCTCTTAAACTTTTTCAGTTAAAACCACCAGACTAATATATCACAGACTTTTATGTCTGAGACATCTTAGATAACACAATGCATAGACAATGACCATGGTGATTATAAAACTTAAAGCCTAAGTTGAAAGTACATGGATGTGATGTCATATCATCACCTCCGAGTCTGTTTGCCTGCCTGGAAACACTGTCACCTGTTAACAGGCACAGATTTGCCAGCTCAGCTGAGGGCACTGGGTATGGACACTGGTCACTGGCTGGACATTCAAGGTCAGGCGCAGGGCCTGGTCCTGCTGTGAGGATGTTGTGGCCCACATGCAGACCCTTTGCCACCCTAGGAATATTGCATCATTCATTCCACTCCCAAGATGTCTCTCCCTTCGGATAAGAAGAAGAAACAAGCCATCCTGGCCTCTGAACAAGGACATCAAATGTTTATAGAACATCTGGGTTTAAGCGGCTTTCACGCTGTCAGACCTCAGTCATGTGCCTGTGACCTTCATGAAGGTGGGGGTGGTGTCTCTCCAGGCCACCGCTCCTTGGGGTATCACAGGCACTCCACGTCCACCAGAAGTGCGTTCCTGCGAGGGGAATGTGACCCCAGCCTTATCGGCATTTCTGTTCTCCCAGATGTTTCTGCAGCAGCCAGCTGTGTCCCTGAGCTTCAGCAGCGCCCAGCGGCCCGAGACTCAGCAGTTACAGCAAAGGTCAGCTGCCGTGACCCAGCCCCAGCTCGGAGCCGGTCCCCAACTTGCAGGGCCGATCACCCCTGCCCAGGTTGCAAGCCAGCACCTGCTTCGAGAATCAAGTGTGATATCAACCCAGGTAAGTACGCCCTTCTCTGGATTCCGTCCTTGCCCCTAGAGCAGACACCCCACTGCAGTTCAGGTCGTACTGGATTCCTGCAGCCTATGTGAACTGGGAACCCACTGTGCTGTTCCTCTGTGGGCTGGGGAGAGATTATGGTGGTGAGCTTTTTCTTTTCTTTTTTGAAAGTCACTTTGCTGAGCAGGGTGGCTCACACCTGTACTCCCAGCGTTTTGGGAGGAATTCAAAACCAGCCTGGACAACATAGCGAGACTCCGTCTCTACAAATAAATTTAAAAATTAGCTAAGTGGGGTGGTGGGCGCCTGTAGTCCCAGCTACTCAGGAGGCTGAGGTAGAAGGATTGCCTGAGCCCAGGAGGTCGAGTGCCACTGTACTCCAGCCTGGGCAACAGAGTAAGACCCCGAATCAAAAAAGTCACTTTGAAGCCCCAAGTTGTATTGACATCCTTCTGCGTTTTATGAATGTCCGTCTCAGTCCCTCACTCTGGCCCTTAAAGGTATTGTGCACCTGAAACTTTAAGCTTTGATGCTGACTTAGTGTGAAGACACCCCAGACAGTCGCTGACAGCTGAATGTCCCGACACACATGTCCTCAGGCCCCATCTTCTACTCTGGTTTAGCCATTACCCATTTAAGCAGCCACCGTGGTTCACTGTCCCTTACCCCAAGCCCACCATGCTCCCCCAGTTCCCCAGACACCCTGCCAAGCCCTTGCGGCCACTCCACTTATTCCCAACCACCAGTGGCCTTGCAACCTGACAGGTTGCCAAAAGATAAACGGGCCTTGAACTGAATGGAATTGAAAAGTCCCAGGCCCTGCTCCCGGAAGCTTACAGGCGGAAGGCAGTCTTTCCTCGAGCCTCCCATGTTCCCACACGCTTTCATGGCTTCAGTGAACATGAGTTGAGCTCTGTTTACCAAGACCCAGGGGAGCAAAGATGAACAGGAATTGTCCTGGACCGCAAAGAGCTTCTAGTCCAGTAGGGAATCCGGGATGCTAAGCAGAAAATGTGCAGTACAACGTGGATGAGTACACGTATGAGAGAGTTGAGTTCATCTTTATCCAAATCGAAGGGCTCTGCTTAAAAATGCAGCCTTTAGATGAGAAAAGCCATCAGAAAAATTACTGGGGGAGAAGAACCACGACATTTTTGGAAAAGAAAGAACCAAGAAAGGATTTATACTATCTGGTATTGAAGGGTTTTGTAAACCACCGTAAGAATTAAGGCACTTTGGTATCATTGTATGACTGAACAGCCAGTGAAACCAACAACACCCAAAAAGCCAGCCCAAGCCCACTCCTTCCTTTCTTCATTATTTCGTGCAACAAGTATTACTTGAGTGTTCACTGCATGCCAAGCACTAAATTCTGAACACTGAGGAGCAGCAGTGAACAAAAAAGAAAAGAAAAATCTCTATTCCAAGTGAGGAGAGAGACAAAAGTCACAGTATGCCCAGTGGTGAGTGGGAATGCTGGTGAGGGTACGAAACGGGTTGGAGTTTTAAAGAGGCAGCCAGGGAAGGCCTTCCAGAGGAGGTGACATCTGAGCAAAGACCTGGGGTGGGGGAGATGGGGGGGAAGTGGGAGAACAATTCCTAGCAATATCAGGGGAAGAGCATTCCACAGAGCCGCCAGCTGGTACACAGGCCCTGAGGCAGGCGTGGGCCTGGTGAGTTAGAGAAACAGCAAGCAGGTCCCCATGTCTGCGGTGGCATTTGTGAGGCAGAAAGTACTTCAATTTGTTGCCTGCCTGCCGAGACCCTGGTACTCTCCTGGGCCCAAGGGATTCAAACAGACCCCAGTGGGAAAGACAGTCACGAGATCAGAATAATTCAGTAAATCGTTGGTAGGTCCAAGGTTTCGGAGGAAAGACCAGGGTGGGCAGAAGGAGGCGCTGAGGGGGTTTTTCCTGGGGAGATGACATCTGGGTGGAGTCTAGGTGTGAGCTTTCTTGTTGAAATGATGCTCCAGGGCCCAAAGCCTCTGAGAAGCTCTCAGCTGATGCCGGGCAGCGGCCGCTCCGTGGGCAGCGTGGCACCCCAGTTCAGCAGCGCCGCGGCCGTGCTCCCGCCAAGTCTGAATCTGACCACGCCTGCTTCCACCTCCCACGATGCCAGCCAGTGCCAGCCCAGCCCAGACTTCAGCCACGACCGGCAGCTCAGGTGCGGAGACTGTGCTTGTCTGAAGGATAACCCAAGGCGTAGTAGCTTCAGCGGAGGCAGGGTTCACGGTCACGTTCGGGAGCAGCCACCATTGAGCTCAACCGAGGCGGTGGCAGGAGAGGGCTTGGAGTCCCGAAGACCAGGGGAGGTGCCGTGTTGCGAACGTCGTCCTTTGAGAACGGAGCAGGGAAGTGGGGCTTGTCAGGGTCAACCGTAGGGTCCAGCCAGGCTGGGCAAGGGGGTCTCTAGTTCGGGTGCTGATCGGTTTCCCATCTCTCGCCTCCTCTGTCCCAAGGCTGTTGCTGAGCCAGCCCATCCAGCCCATGATGCCTGGGTCCTGTGACGCGAGGCAGCCCTCGGAGGTCAGCAGGACGGGACGGCAAGTCAAGTAGGTGGCCCGGGGTGCAGGGAGGAGGCACAGTGCCGCACTGAATGGTCCCAGGCTGCAGGGTCTCACCTGCCTGGGCCAGCAGCGCTCATGTGGGTCTTGCACTGAAGGCAGGGTCCAAGTGTGCCTCTGCCTTGAAAGGGACACTGCCCTTAGCTTTTCTTCCACCATTTCCCATTTAACAGATAAAACTTTGAGTCAGTGCTCCATGCTTAGGACTGAATGAAAATTAATTGCATCTGGCTGGGTGTGGTGGCTTGCACATGTAATCCCAGCACTCTGGGAGCTTGAGGCGGGAGGATTGCTTGAGCCCAAGAGTTCAAGACCAGCCTGGGCAACATAGGGAAACCTTGTCTGAAAAATTAAAAAACGACTGCACCTGTAGTTCCAGCTACTTGGGAGGCTGAGGCAGAAGGATTGCCGGAGCCCAGGAGGTCAAGGCTGCGGTGGGCCATGATCATGCCACTGTACTCAGCCTGGATGATAGAGTGAGCCCCCTGATGCCAAAAAAAAAAAAAAAAAAACAATTAATTGCACTCCATCCCCCATTTGCTGTCCTATTCAAACTTTATGGGTCTAAAAGCCTCTGCCCCGGTGACATCCCTGGAAAGTGTAGACCCATCTCTCTCCCCCGAGGACCCTCCCCAAGCTCCAGCTGACCGTGTGCAGGCATACTTGGTGCCTCATGCCCCTGGCAGTGCCATGGATCCGAGACCCCGCAGACGAGGCCCCTTCCCTCCCAGACACACAGCCCTCCCTGTCACCTCCCAGCATCTTTACTGCTGCCCGCAGGAACAGAGGCAGCTTCGCTCAGCTGCTTAATTTACTAGGGACAAAGGTTACTGGAGATATAGGGTTAATAGTTTAGAAGCTACTGGGAAATAGTCTCTAACCCTTTGAAATGGGGCAGAAATGGAAGCATAGCACAGGCGTCTCTTTTGTATAAACACTGGCTTAGTTAGTGTCGGGAGTTCTCCAGGACAGTGCTAGCCAATTAGGCCTGGGTGCCTGCATGCAAAGGCCTTGCAGGCACCCCCTGGGCCCTCTCCCTGGAAGTCTCCTTCTGTGCCCTCCTTCAGCCTGTACTGACAGCAACGGCAGATGGTTACTGAGGGTCAGGGGCCTGCATGTACACGATTTCATTTTATCCTGTTAAAAAGCCTGTGATGGGCCGGGCACGGTGGCTCAAGCCTGTAATCCCAGCACTTAGTGGGGCCGAGGCAAGAGGACTGCCTGAGCCCGAGGGTTCGAGACCAGCCCAGGCCTCTACAATACATCTGAGATGACCAGACCTCATCTCTACAATAAATTTTAAAAATTAGCTGGGCGTGGTAGCTTGTGCCTGTAGTTTCAGCTACTTGGAAGGCTGATGTGGAAGGATCATCGGAGCCCAGCAGGTCGACGCTGGGGTAACTGTGAGCATGCTACTGCACTCTAGCCTAGACAACGGAGTGAGACCCCAAAAATAAAATAAAAAACCTGTGATGAAGGGACGTAATTTTTTTTTTTTTAAATCAGTGAAGAGACTGAGCTTTAGAAGGGTTAGGTTATTTCTCCAGTGCCACACACTGCATGTGGCAGAACTGGAGACCACCTGACCTTTTGGCTGCCTGAATCTTTGAAGACATTGTTGGCCCTGTCTGGGGTCTCCCCACAGCCTGAGGATAACTGTCTAGGTAGCCTCTGCCCCAAGACTTCCTGGTCCTCCCTCCCTTTGGTCCTGCATATTCATGGGAAGCAGTCTTTAAATTTCTGTTCATAGCCGGGCTTGGTGGCTCAGCCTGTAATCCTGCGCCTTGGGAGGCTGAGGTGAGTGGATTGCCTGAGCCCGTGGGTTCAAGACCTGCCTGGGCAACTTGGCGAGACCTCATCTCTACAATAAATCAAAAATATCAGCCGGGCATGGTACCGTGTGCCTATAATTCTGGCTACTCGGAAGGCTGAGGCGGAAGGATCGCCGGAGCCCAGCAGGTCGAGGCTGCGGTGGCCGGGAGCGGCCACTGCACTCCAGTCTGGGCGACAGAGTGAGACTCCAACCCAAAAAAGAAAAAAGAAAAAAAGTTCTGTTCATGCCGCCTATGGCAGGGAGGGGGGTTGGTTTTGCTTTTGGATTCTGCCTGTTCTTCC
>CAUYQG010123952.1:0-27716 GCA_963574415.1 Tarsius wallacei | reverse complement strand
AGATATGTTGTTGCCCGCATAAATTGTGTATGTATGTGCAACTCTAAATCATATTTAATCATTTGGATTGTTTCTATTGTGCTAGAAAACATACTCTCACCAAATGGGAAAATATATTTGCCAACTGTATATCTGACAAAGGCCTAACATCTAGGATCTACAAGGAAGTCAAACGTGCTAAAAGAAAACAACAAGCTACCCTATTAAAAAGTGGGCAAAAGATTTGAATAGACACTTATTAAAAGAAGACATATGAGCAGCCAACAGATACATAAAAAAATACTCAGCCTCACTAATCCACAAGAAACGCAAATTAAATTCACACTGAGATATCCCCTAACTACAGTCAGAATGGCCATCATCAATAACTCAAAAAACAATAGATACCGGAGAAGATGTGGGGAAAAGGGAACACTTCTACACTGTTGGTGGGAGTGTAAACTAATGCAACCTCTGTGGAAAACAGTGTGGCAGTTCCTAAAAGGTCTAAAATTTGACCATACATATGACCTGGCAATCCCCCTTCTGGGAATATACCTGGAAGAACTCAAATCACTCTATGGAAAAGATACCTGCACACACATATTTATTGCAGCATTATTCAAATAATAAAAACATGGAACCAACCAAGCTGCTCATCAGAACTGGACTGGATTAAAAAATGTGGTATATATACATGATGAAACATTACACAGCCATAAAGAAGGACAAAATGATGAACATCACAACAACTTGGATGGACTTCGAGTCCATAGTACTCAGTGATCTATCACAAAAACAATGAAATGAGTACCACATGTTTCCACTCATAAGCGGACCCTGAACAATTATGAAAATACTATAAGAAAGGGATTGGCAGGAGTGGGAAACTGCCAGGGTTGGGGGGGAGGGGCACACTTCATCAATAAGCATACCTGATCTCAAACCAGGTGAAGTGGGGACCAAAGTGAGGCCAAAATTTAACCTGTGCTGTAACTATTTGTATACCTATCCTTGAATACACCACATCTTTAAAATTAAAATTAAAAAAAAGAATACATGCCACAGTGACGATCTTTGTGTTTGATTCTTGATATGCTTCCATTATTATTTTTGAGCTACTTTCTCAGTGATTTCTTTGACATTATCATCCAACATTATAGAGTTTTTAAAGTTAATTTAGAGTATCATATTTTTAATTTCCCACAACTCTTTCTTATTTTCTATTTTCTTTACATAGCATCTTCATCTTGTTTCTTGGTTGAAATACATATATCCATTAATATGAGGTTTAAATTATCTTCTCTAGGCTGTGTTCATTTCTTCTAACTTCTTTTCTAACCCTTTTATTTGATTGAGGTTCTAACTTTATAATAGAAACCCTCCTGAAATGACGAGTACCTGGATTACTGTTCATATTTTAAAATTACTAGATGTGTTCTAAAGAGCTCTGGTTCAATAGTTGGTACTTGTCACCCTATAGAACTCATCGGAGAGCAAAGAGAGAAAACTAAAATATTTTTTCTCTAAAAGTATTTAATTTCTTAAAAAAAAAAATCCTCCAAATCACCCGAATGGACTCTATGAATATGACTACCAAAATGCTGGGAGCTAAATAGCAGAGAATGATTCTGAGAAAAAAGATGTTCATACTTCAGCAGAAGTGGAAATGCACTTAAGCACTCCAGCCATTTATGATTATGGCACTCTCCGATCTTCTGCTGTGCCTAGTGTCCCTACACCACATCTTCTCTGGTTCAGTTTCTCCTGAAAAGATAAGTGGGCTGCATGGGTTGTGGAGTGATAATGGAAATAGGAGTCTAACTGTTGCTCATGTATCTTTCAAGCATCATGTATTACTGCCTCCAACTTCTGAGTTTCACTATTATAATTCTGGATGAATCCATAATTTATATTTTTTTCTTATAAAATTGCACATTTTACTTCTGATTCTCTAACTTCTGTTTGTAAAATTAACAATGACTTAACTGCTATAAATCTTCCAAATATGTGCTGACTATATCTACGTACAAGTAGCTTTTCTCATTCTTCTGGTACTTAGGTGTTTTTATATTGTTTAAAGAAATGAGTCATATGCTATCATTTTGGTAGATATTTGGGTGATGAATGCATGTATTTAACAAAATGTTAGGCCCCCTTTTGTATTCTATCACAATAAAATAAAATTGGACATGCATTAAGGCACTGTAGGTTTACATTCTAAGTTAAATAAAAACTCTTTATTTGAGATGAACTTCATGTTGCATCTTATAATCTTAAAATATTGGATTGCAATCAAACAAAGGGTCATTTCTGTTCAGAGATTTATAGTTTAGCAGATGCCCCAACTATTATATCTCTCTAGTTTCCACTTTGTATTAATTAAAAGTCTCATTTCTTCTGTCCTTGGCCATAGACCACTGATCTGAACAATTACTGCAGTCAGAATCTGCTGCTAGCACCAGCTCAGGTGAATAATAAAACAGAAATATACTGCAATTAATTTTGAAGCCTGTCAATGCCATCATATTAAAAATATGCTTAATTTTTTTTCTATTTTACTTATATATTGCAAAATATTTTTTTAAAAACTGCTTTTCTGAAAGCATCTTTATGCTATACAATAGGCTAAGATACTTATGTTTCTCTTATGAACTTCACAACACCAAGGAAATTAGCATTACATCCAATTTATTTTTGAATCTATTTGATAAAGAAATTGAGGCTTAGAAAAGCTATCTTGATTAAATATACATATTATTGTGTTAATAATGACAATTAAACTACTCTAAGTGTTTAACCTGAGTCAGTCGCAATAATACTTATTTTTCCTTTATTAGCACATTTAATCTCCATATAATTCCTTAGCAATGTGTATGATTTATACACATTTAAACATATGAGAAAACTATATAATTTGAGGAAAAAATACTCATTCAACGTGTGAAATTTAGTGGGGTTTAAGATGAGAAGAATCTAATTCTAAAACATATGTTTCTCTTATTACCATCACACAATTTGCTACAAGTATACGCCTGTTCATAATAAATTTTTTTAACATAACAATATGATTTTGAATTTAAAATAATGATTAGAAACTTATATATTTTTTAGACCACATGGAGTCTTTGATGTGTTCCATTTTCTCAGTAACAAATTCAGGATCAAATTTGAGTCAAAGTAACAAACTTTTGAAGAAGCATTTAACTATCTAGAATTTCATCTAGCAGAAGATACTTCATTAACACCCTCCCCACCCACCCACACACACCTGTGCTTTACACCTTTGGTATCTTTTCAGAACATTCATTCAGTGTTGACACCATTCACAATTGTGCAAATGACATTATCAAATTGTCAGGCAAATTGAAGCAATTATCTCATGAGTTTTAAGTAATGCACACATTGACATATATTTGCCTTTTGATAACAAGGAATGATCTGTCAGCTGAAAAGCAGCTCTATCATTGAAATGCTTCTTAGATATTTATTTCATTTCCAGACAAATGACAACTTTGGCAATAAGCAGTGATATTCTCTTACTTAAGGTAAATTTTAGGATTAGAGAGCTGAGTTAGCACTGGTAGCTTAGCATATATTAGCATATGAAAACATTCAGCATTGCATCTCTGGGGAAAAGTGGTAATTAATCATAGACAAACAAATTGTAATTCTTATTATGCATAATAGTGAAGAAATAATGTCTTAGCTTCTCACAGGCTCAGTTTCAATGTGGAATGAGGAGCTAAGAACTGCACAGCGGGAAGCCTTGTAAGAGTGTCTGAACATAAAGATCACTGTGTGATGCAGTTCTCAGACAGAACAGAGCAAAACAAAACATGATGGGATAAATAATCATTATTAACAGCTTGAGTAAGGGTCTTTTCTGCTACAAAAAAAGAGTGGTCCATTAACATCCATTTATTTTCTATTCATGTTTTTAAAAATGTAGTCTAGCATAAGGAGAAAGGCAGAGATTGTCCATTTCTGGCGTATAAAGCAAGGAGAGTAAGCAACTCAGTTTTAGGTATCCCAAATCTATCTCCTGCCACTATCCCTCTCTCATATCTGCTTGGCATTAGGTGGCTGGTTTGGATATGGAATGTAAGCATCGTCTCAGTCTTCCCTTTAAGATGATTCAGTATTGTCATAAAGCACCCTTTATTATGGATACAAGCTTTCACTGGTCCATGAACTTTGCTCAGATGTGGAAGATCAGTTTAGATCAGATGGTTTAAAAAGCATATTTTACAACCGTGTTGGTATAAAGATAACTGCAATCTAGCTTGATTTGTTCATTATGATTTTGATTGTAAAGTAAATTAAAATATTTTCATGGGTCCCTAAAAGCATCAGAGGCATTTGGCACTGTGCCTACTGTCCTTTATGGATAAGTCTGCCTTATTAAGAGGTTCTGTAGAACCAATTCTACTTTCATCTTTATATACAGTAAAAAAACACATAATCAGTGTCAGATTATCAGCTCTTCACTCTTTACAAAAGTGGACATGAACATGGATCTTAGCATCAATTTCAATTTGTATCTAAGATTCCCTATTGCAATTTTTAGTGTCTTTGGTTATATAAGTATAAAAGGAAGGGGTTTGCTTAGACATTTTCAGTATTGTCAAATTATTCTACAAAGTTTGTAATTTCAGAATAAGAAGAATATAGTTTATTTTTTATTACCAACAAAGTATATTTGCTAGTCAGTTTTGGATTTTTCTGGTCAGAAGCTAGAATACAATTTAAAAATTCATATTTGGATTTTGATATTTCTTTATGAAATAAATTATATGTGCTATTAACTTTTACTTGAGTGATCCTCTAAAATTTGTTCTTGCAACAATTCTAAATCCTTTTTGATTACCATCTCAAAATGATCACCTCTCAGTGACCTTTAACCTCACATTCTCTTGAAAAAAGTATATTTAGTGGTGTGTTCTACCAATTTTGAATGACATGATTTTTAAAATAAATATGTGATTAAATTAATAACTTGCTTTTAAGATGAGCTGAGTATCTGGTTAGCAGTAATATTTTGGCAAAAACGCTTTACATCATTTTTTTCTTTTTTTCTTTTTCTTTTTTTTTGAGTTGTCAAATTATGGCAGAATACCAGAAGTTTATGTTTCTAATGATGTAAAAACCACTGTATATTCATGTTTTAAAATTATAGGATTCTTTAAATATCTTGAAAAATAATGCTTAGCTTGTCTTTGAAGGAAATCGTAAGAATTATTACAAGCTAATAGATTCCTGAAGAACATGAAATGCCGAAGTGTGCTCTGATTTAGCAAGCAATATATTCTGTAATGATTAGGCACTGATAAGAAAGTAGGAAAATTTAGTTTTCCATGTATTCAGAAAAGAGAAGAAAAGGAAAAGACAACACACTCAGAAAATAGAGTAATGTTAAGATATACATATTTTATCTCCCTTATCTATTTTAATTAGCTTTTTTGGGATAATTCACACACAATAAAAATCACCAGATTTAAATGTAGAGTTGCTGAGTCTTAACAATTTAATAGCCATGTAACCAACACTACAACATGACATTAAACATTTCTATCACCTCCCACCCACCCCCCAAAAATTCCTGGATACCAATTTTCAGTCTTCTTTGCCAGGATTGGCAAACATTGATATGCTTTTTATCATTGGTCGACTTTCATATAAATAGAAGCATGTAGTGCACAGTATTTTCTGTCTGGCTTATTTCATTTAGCATACCATGTTTAAATTATATTCTTATTGTTGCATGCATTAGCATTTCTTTCTTTTCCATTGTCAAGTAATACTCATATGAATATATATTATAACTTTTCAAACATTCACCAGTTGATGAGCATGTGAGGTTATTTACAGTTTGGGTCTACTGCAAATAAAGCTGCTATGAGCATTCTTTGACATATGTCACACAAAAAACACATGTCTTTTTGTGACATATATTTACATTTCTTGGGTAAAGACCTAGGAGTGGGATTGCTGTGACATGTGGAAAGTATATTTTAACTTTGTAAGAAACTGCCAAATTTTTTTAAATGACTATATTATTTTACATTTTTAGCAAGAATATATGAATGTTTCAGTTGTTTCCCATCTTTGTTAACATTTGATATCATCAGACCTTTTTATTTGCTTATTTTAGCCATTATATAATCATTTTTATTTAACTCTTTCTGGTGAATGTATGAATTACCTCATAACCTTGGTCAAAAATTAATTGATCATATATGTCTAGATTCTTAATTCTGTTCCATCATCTATAAGGTTATCAATATGCCAGCAATACCCTTTCTTAATTATTGTAGCTGTAGAGTAAAATTTAAAATGAGTGTATGTAACCCAAGTTAATTTTTATGATACCAATATTGACCCTTCTTTGTACTTTATATTCTCAAATAAATTTTAGAATAATCGTGTCCATTTCTTTAAAACACCTTTGAAATTTTGCCTGAGACAGGGTTGCATCTAAAGTCTATTTTGAAAAGACAAGAAATCTTAACAATATTGAATCTTTTAACCCATGGAAAGGATATACTTTATCACCTAAAATAGACAAAAACAAAAATCCTGTACTTAGCAGTCATTAATAGTCATCACACATACCTTTCATCCTTTCCAGTTCTAAACAACCTAAAGCTACTTGTCTTTATATCTTTGCCAATTTTGAAAACTTCCTATAAATGGAATCTTACGATATGCAGTATATTGTGACAGACTTATTTCACATAACATGATGTCTTCAAGGTCAGTCCATGGTGTAACATTTGTCAGTATTGTATTCATGTTTAATGTCAAATAATATTCCATTATATGGATTTGGCACATTTTATTTATCCATATATGTATTGGTGGCAAATTGGATTTGTTATTATCTGTATATTGACTACAATCATTCTAGCAGGGTGAGGTATTATCACATTGTAGCTTGACTTTCATATGGTTATTGACAATTTAAAGAAATAACTATTCAGATCCTTTACCATCATTTTTATTAAGTCAAAAGCACTCATTATGTATTCTAAGTACACATCTCTTATCAGACATCTGATTTGCAAATATTTTCTCCTAGACTGTGAATTGTCTTTTCACTTTTTAAAAGAAGTCCTATGAAGCACAACAGTTTTTGATTTTGATAAAACACAAATTGTCATTTTTCTTTGTTACTTATGCTTTAGGTGTTATATATAAGACATCATTTCCTAACCCAAAGCTACAAATATGTATCTCTTGTTTTATTCTGAGATTTATAGGTTTAGTGCTTACACAAGTCTTTCATCTATCTTTGGCATCTTTATTGTCATATAACTCACATATAGTTCATCCATATAGTATACTAATCAATGGTTTTCAGTGTGTTCATACATATGTGCAACTATCAACAAAGTCATATTTTTATTTTCTCAACAAGTATACCCTTTAGTTATCACTTCTTTAACAATACCCCTCCTCCCATACACATCAACCCTAGGTCACACTTAATATACACTATCTCCAAATATTTTTATATTCTAGACTTTCAAATGATAGTATCATAAAATATGTGATCTTTTGTAAATGTCTTATCTCATTTAGCTTAATGTTTTCAAGTTCATCTATGTTGTAGCATGTATCAGCAATTTTATTCATTTATGACTGAATAACATCCAATTGTATAGGTCTATCAAATTTTGTTTATCAATTTATAGACATTTGTGTTATCTCTATTTTAGTTATTGTGAATAGGGCTGTTATGAATAATTGTACAGAGGTATATTTATATATAAAAAGATATTATACAGAAACAGATATTAAGCAAATACTTCTACACAGCTATCCTAGCAGCCCTGTTCAAAATAGATGAAGAGAAAACAACCCAAATGTCCATTAACTGATAAATGAATTTGTTTAATATCTGTTTTTATCTGATGGGTACCTCTATGAGGAGAATTTCTAAGTCACATGACAATTCAATATTAAATTTATTGAGGGACTGCCAGAATGTTATCCACAGCAGTGGCATCATTTCTATACCAGAAAGACACAAGGATTCTAATTTTTCCACCCATACAACAATACTTTTGATGAGCTTATAAGCAGGCATAGTTAAAGAAAGAATATCTGAGCTTAAGGACAGATCAACAAAAATCTCCAGATCTGATTCTTAGAAAGATGGCACCAGAGGCAATTGGACTAAGCAAGTCCCAGTGTGAGTGAGTGAAACTTTGGAAAATTTTGCTTACATGTCAGTGAGTAAGTGACCATGTGAGTGACTGACTGAATAGGGACCTGGGAGCAAGTGGCCAGGGCTCTCCTGGTTAAGTTACTGGTGTCACAGCTGCTCTTCTTGATCCCCAGCACTTCCTGGGGTGCAGAAACCAAGTGCCATTTTTTAAAACATCAACAGAGCCCTTCCTAAAGGGGCTAGGAAGAAACTGCCAGAAGAGACTGCTGGCTCAAGGCTCTACCTCACTACTGCAGTGCCTCTGGCAGCAAGGGCTGCAGATGGAGCACAGAGAGGGAGCCCAGAGGCAGAGCTCCACTGGAGAAGATGCCATCATCTTGAAAACTGGGCAGGAAAGTGTTCCAACTTGCTCACCATAGAGTGAAAGACCCAACCTAATCTCTGTGACTGTTGGAGTAACTACTCAGGGGTTGACTGCAATTCAGAAGGAACATCCTGAACGCACAAATCCCAGATAGACAGGAGGAGTACTGAGTTCCAGGTGTCTCATCCCCTACCCTGATTCAGCTGTGGGACAAAGGGTGTGGCCAGAAAAGGATAAGGAAGACCTTCAAAGAGATCAGGGTGAGTCTGGAGCTGACTCAAACCGCGCCCCCTCCCCAGCAATCCTTTAAACATTAGACTCACATTACTGGGCCATGACTGAAAGGGACAAACCCAGGTGGAGTCTGGACATCAGCTACAATAGAGGACTTCACTCCAGGATAAACCTGGATGAGGCACATGCATCAGCACCTGGGGAAGAGACAATCCCACACCTCCCCACCAGAGGGGATCACCCTGACCATACTAGAGAGGAAGAAGACGACTGAAGCTCCACCTGCTCCCACTGCCTCTCCCTCCTTTCTTGGCCAGACACTAGGGAGATAGTGAATGAGGAAGAAGCTCTGCAGGAGACAGAAGAGGGGCAGATGAGAGGAACAATTACAGAATGTGCCACAAGAGGACAGGTTTTTTGTTTTGTTTTGTTTGTTAATTTTTAAATATTTTTCTTTTGTGCCTGAATGTGTATGTGAGGGTTCAATCTGCATTCCCCCTCCCCACTTCCTTTTATTTCTCTTTTTTTCCTTCATTGATTTTCTGCTTATGTGTGTATGTAAAAGATTGAATGTTTATCTTTCAGGTTTTTTCGTTTGCTTTTGCATTTTTGTTCTTCTCATTTTTTAGTTCAATGTGTATGTGAATACACATGTGAGGGTTTGATTTGAATTCCTATTTTTCTTTTCTTTTCCTTTTTTCTTCTCCTTTTATTTTAGGTTTGGCATGTATGTGTGTGTATGGTTTTCCTGCTTTTTATTGATGTTTTTTGCTTTGTTTTGCTTTGTTGTTATTCTGGATGGTTTGAGAGAGAGAGAGAGAGAGAGAGAGAGAGAGAACAGGTTTAATTGCTTTTTGCTTTGGCTTCTGCACTTTTTCTTCTATGTTTCGGTTTTTTTATTTTTTAATTTGTCTGTCTTATTTCATTCTACTTTTCTCTGTTCTTCTTATTGCTATTACTGTATCTTGGATTCAGGGTGTACACATGAGTACCCATTGCATCACCATATAGATTGATAATGAGTAGTGGGTCTCAGGGAACTCTTACCACAATATGTGAATAAGGTGATTTGCAAGTAGTTTCTGAATCCTAGCTCACAATCCTTCATCTTATTTGATTTTTAAAACTACAAGAGACAACAAAGTTTCCTGCCATCAGCCCTGCTTCAAAATAGGACAAATGCAAAGCCCTGATCAGGGAAGAATAGAGGACTGAGCAAACATCAGTAGTGAAAGTCTCTCTCACTGCCACTGGATAATAGAACTAAAGAGAAAAGAAAGAGATCTGTATCACAATTGAGAAAAAATAAATGGTATTTTCCAGTGTTGCAAAAATAAAATGCCTGAAAAGTCAGGCCTCAGAGCCCAAACAATGGAAGTCACCAATGACTGGCCCCAGAATATAACAAGGATTAGAAAATGGATGGAAAGAGTGAATAAGACTCAAGAAAGACAAGATGCAACACTGAAAGAACTTGTAACAGAGATCTTTGCCATAAAAAATTTAATCCAGAAACAAAACAACAAGATGACAAGCATGGAAAGCAGAATTAATCAAGCAGAAGAAAGAATCTCAGAACTTGAAGACCAAAATATGGAATTAACCCCTGCAAGACATCAAATGAAAATACCAACTCCTAGACACATAGTAATTCACCTACACAAAGTAGACAAAAAGAAAAAATCCTAAAGACAGCAAGACAGAAAGGTCAGACTGCCTACTGGGGAAAACCAATCAAAATATCAGCAGACCTATTGGCAGAAACACCACAAGCCATAAGGGACTGGAGTCCAACATTCAAAGTCTTCAAAGATAAATAATTTCAACCAAAAATTTCCCATCCAGTAAAACTCAGCAATGGAGAATTAGAATCCTTCCAAGACATCCAATCCCTAAGAGAGTATACAGCTTCCAGATCAGCTCTACAGGGGATGCTTAAAAAGTTATTAAGCATAGAAGAAAAAAAAAAAAGCCATGCATTTTCCAAGAGAACAGAAGAACACAGAGTCAACAGACTACATTATGACTGAAAACTTGAAAACATACACATGCAAATATCCAAAAGCTAAAAGAAAACAAAGAAAGAAAGAAAAACCTTCATAAGAACCTCATGATGGGAATAAACAATTACATTTCAATGATCAACCTAAACATGAATGGACTAAATGCACTACTGAAAAGACACAGAACAGAAAGCTGGAAAAAAAAAACATTACCAAATAATCTGCTCCATCTAGGAAACTCATCTCACCACAAGGGACACACACAGACTCAGAGTTAGAGGATGGAAAATGAGTTTCCAGGGGAATGGATCATAAAAGAAGGCAGGAGTTGTGTTCTTAATATCGACAAAACAACCTTTAAACTATCAAAAATGCAAAAAGATATGGAAGGACACTACATAATGATAAATAGGTTCAATCCATCAATAAGAAATATCCATCCTAAACATACATGCACCCAACAAAAGAGCATCAGAGTATAAAGCAACTAATAAATAAACTAAAAAAAGATGTTGACTCTGACACTATTATAGTTGGGGACTTAAATACCCCACTAACCACCCTAGATAGATCATCAAGGCAAAAAATCAACACAGAGATCTAGAACCTTAATATGACACTTGACCAAATGGACTTAATACATATCTACAGAACACTCCACCCAACAGCCACAGAATATACATTCTACTCATCACCACATAGAATGTACTTCAAGATTGATCACATCTTCAGCCATAAATCAAGCATAAACAAATTTCATAAGATCAAAATACTGCCACGCAA
Organism: Tarsius wallacei; assembly: GCA_963574415.1. Classification (NCBI taxonomy): domain Eukaryota; kingdom Metazoa; phylum Chordata; class Mammalia; order Primates; family Tarsiidae; genus Tarsius; species Tarsius wallacei. Next base: position 16,180 of record CAUYQG010123952.1, on the reverse strand, counting down.
CTTCCCAGACCACAGTGGAATAAAAATAAATATCAACACCAACAAAATTCCCCCAAAACCCACAAAGACATAAACACTAAATAGCATGATGCCAAATAACTACTGGTCAACACAGAAATTAAAACAGAAATTACAAGATTCCTGAAAACAATTAAAAATGAAGTAACCTCCTATCAAAAACTTCTGGGATGCCAGGAAATCAAGTCTAATAGGGAAATTTATATCTCTTTGAGCACATATCAAGAAAATGGAAAGATCACAAGTTAACAGCCAAAAAAAAATCACCTACGGGAGCTGAAAAGAGAAGACAGCCAAAATCCTTTTAGCAGAAGAGTCCAGATCACCAAATAAAAGCCCAAATATGGGACATAGAAGACAAAAATACCATAGAAAAAAATCAACAAAACAAAAAGCTGTAAACAAGATTGATAGACCCCTCACCAGAATGACCAAGAAAAAAAGAGAAAAAACTCAAATAAATACAATCAGAAATGGAAAAGATCAAATCACAACTGATCTTGAAGTAACCCAAAAGATTATCAGGGATAACTATGCACACTTGTATGGAAATAAACTTGATAACCTAAATGAAATGGAGGACTTTCTGACATTACACAAGTTTGAAACAAGAAGACATTGAGATACTAAAAAGACCAATTAACAACCAAGAAAATTGACCCTGTCATAAGAAAACTACCTACAAAAACAAACAAACAAACAAAACCTCAGTTCCAGATGGCTTTCCAGCGGAATTTTACAAAACGTACAAGAAGGAGCTGATACCAATCCTATTTTAAGTATTCCAGGCAATTGAGAAAGACAGAGTTGTCCACAAGTCATTTTACAAAACTAACATCACACTGATACCTACACCGGGTAAAGATCCAACAAAAAAAGAGAACTATAGGACAAGATCACTAATGAACATAAATGCAAAAATTCTCAATGAGATTCTAACAACACATCTCAAAATCATCCACCATGACCAAATAGGCTTCATCCCCACAATGCAGGGTTAGTTCAACATCTGAAAGACCATAAATGTAATGAAATACATCAACAGATGAAAAACAAGAACCATATGGTTATATCATTAGATACAGAAAAAGTTTTTAATAAAATTCAGCATTCCTTCTTGATAAAAGACATCAAACATCTAGGCATAGAAGGAACATACTACAAAATAGTAAGTACCATCTACAATAAAGCCACAGCCAGCATATGGCCAAATGTATAGAAACTAGAAAAGTTTTCCCCTGAAAACCAGAACAAGATAAGACTGCATGCTCTCACCACTTTTGTTCAACATTGTGTTGGAAGTCCTAGCTAGAGCAATTAGACAAGAGATGGAAATCAGTGATATCAAAATAGGAAAAGAGGAAGATAAATTATCCCTCTTTGCTGACAATGTGATTCTATACCTCAAAAACCCAAGAGAACCTGTCAAAAACCTGCTTTCACTGATAGGGGAGTTTGGCAAAGACTCGGAGTACAAAATAAATGTGCAAAAGACAGTTCTTATATACCAACAGCAAGCAATCAGAACCAAATAAAAAGCACAACCCAATCCACAATAGCCAGACACACACACAAAGAAATACCTCTGGCATCTTTGTAACCAGAGAAATGAAAGACATTTACAATGAAAACTACAAAACACTGCTCAAAGAAATCAAAGATAACACAAATAAATGGAAAAATATTCCATGCTCATGGATTGGAAGAATCAACATTGTTAAGATGTCTGTCCTAGCAAAGGCAATCTACAGATTCAACGAAATACCCATTAAATTACCAACATAATTCTTCTAGACCTGGAAATGACAATACAGAAACACATTGAAAACATAAACAACCACAAATAGCCAAGACAATCTTTAGCAAAAGAAACAAAGCGGGAGGTATCACACTTCCAGACTTTAAACTTTACTATAAGACTATAATAATCAAAACATCCTGTTATTGGTACAAGGGTAGGCATATGGACCAATGGAACAGGATAGAGACACTGGAAGCACAACCTCAATTTCCTTTTAACACACCCAGAGGAATTCAAATTCATATTCTACAAAACTTTCACCAACAAGCACTGGAGAGAGGAGAACCTATTCAGTAAATGGTGCTGGGAAAACTGACTGACCACATGCAGAAGATTGAAACAGAATCCCTACCTATCACCATACACAAAAATCAACTCTAAATGGTTCAAAGGCCAAAATTTTAAGAACCTTAGAAAATGCAGGAGACACCTTTATAGAAATTAGAACTGGTAACCAATTCCTGATCAAAACCCCAAGTGCTCATGCCATAAGAGATAAGATAGACAAGTAGGACTTCATCAAACTGAAAAGCTTCTGTAAAGCAAAAGAAACCATCAAAAGAGCAGGGAGATAGCCCACACTATGGGAAAAAATATTTGTCAACTATATATCTGGCAAAGGCCTAACATCCAGGATTTACAAGGAACTGAAACGTGCCGAAAGGAAAAACACATACATCTCCATTACAAAGTGGGCAAAAGACATGAATGGGCACTTTTCAAAAGAAGATATATGGGCAGCCAACAGACATATGAAAAATTTCTCAGCCTCACTAATCTTCAGAGATATACAAATCTAAACCACATTGACATTCTACCTAACCCCAGTAAGAATTGCCATCATTAATAAAACAAACAAAAACAGATGTTGGCGAGGATGCAGAGAAAAAGGAACACTTCTACACTGCTAGTGGGAATGCAAACTAGTGCAACCTCTTTGGAAAGTAGTGTCACGATTTCTAAAAGAACTAGACATTGACCTTGTGTATGACACAGAAATCTCCCTACTGGGAACACACCAAGAGGAATTCAAAGCATTCTACAAAAAAGATACTTGCACATGCATGTTTATTGCGGCACTATTCACAATAGCAAAAACATGGAACCAACTGTACTGCCCATCAAAACTGGACTGGATTTTTAAAAAATGTGGTACATAGCCAGGCTCGGTGGCTCAGCCTGTAATCCCGCACCTTTGGGAGGCTGAGTTGAGTGAATTGCCTGAGCCCGCGGGTTCGAGACCCGCCTGGGCAAGCGAGACCTCATCTCTACAATAAATCAAAAAATTAGCCAGGCGTGGTAGCATGCGCCTGTAGTTCCAGCTACTTGGAAGGCTGAGGCGGAAGGATCCCTGGAGCCCAGCATGTCGAGGCTGCGGTGGCCGGGAGCGGCCACTGCACTCCAGTCTGGGTGACAGAGTGAGACTCCAACTCAAAAAAAAAAATAAAATAAAATAAAATAAAAAAATTAAAATGTGGTACATATACACTATGGAATATTACATAGCCATAAAGAAGGATAAACATATGGACTTTGCAGCAACCTGAATGGATTTAGAGTCTTTCATACTCAGTGATCTATCACAGAAACAAAGAACAGAGTACCACATATTCTCACTTATAAGCGGATCCTGAACATTTACCATAATACTATAAGAAAGGAATTGGCAGTAGCAGGATACTGCCATGGTGGGGGGAGGGGGAGGATACAACATCAATAAGGGTACCTGATTCAAACCAGGCAAAGTGGGCACCAAAGAGAGGCTCAAACCTTACCTGTGTGATGACCACTTGTATACAAATCCTGAATTATATCCCACATATTTAAAATTTAAAAAGCATAGAGAACAAAGACTGAAAAGCAGAACAAAACTAAAAAGCATAGAGAACAAAGACTGAAAAGCAGAACAAAACAAAAATAAGACAGAGCATCCAAGGACTGTGTGACAATTACAAAATATGTAATCTACCTATAAATAGGTATAAAGAAGAAAGAAAAAGAAAAAAAAGAAAAATATTTGAAAAAAAATGACTGAAACTTTTCCCCAAGTTAATGTCAGATACCAAACCACAGATCCAGAAAGTTCAGAGAACACCAAGCTTAATAAATGCAACAACAACAAAAAAGCACCTAGGCACATTATTTTAAATTAAAGAAATTCAGGGATGAAGAAAAAGAGTCCTTAAATAAGACAGTAAAAAAGCACCTTACGTATAGAGATTTAAATAATGAGAATTGCATCTGCCTTCTCAGAAATCAGGAAAACAAGAAGAAAATGGAGTAAAGTAAAACTGTTGCGAGAACCCAATACAAAGGAAAATCAACCTAGAATTTTGTATTCTGTAATATTATCCTGCAAAGTGAGGAGAAATAGTCTCTCAAACAAACAAAAGTTAAGAGAACTTGTTGACAGTTGACTACTTTGCAAAAATGTGCTAAAAGTTCTTTAGAGAGGACAGTAATAATACAAATCAGAAACTCATATCTTTATGAAGAATGGAGGTACATTGATGAGGAACGCATAAAGGTAAAATACAAATATTTATTTTTTAAATTCTCAGTTGGTCTAACAATAACATATTTTTTCAAAATAATACTAGCAACAAAATATTCAATTATATATCTAAATATATATTCTTATGTAAGCTTGTATGTAAGGGGAATGAATGATATAAAAGATGTGAGAGAGAAATTAAGACAATTTTGCTGTTATAAGGTACTCACACTACTAGTGTGGTAGTATAGGATATTTAAATGTAGATTTGGATTCACTATACTTTGTATTGCAAATTATAGAGCATCCACTAAAAAAATAAAAAAGAGAGAAGTATAACTAATATACTAAGGAAAAGAGAAAATGAAATTATATAAAATGCTTTTGAAAACCAAAAAAAGGTGGAAAAAGTAGAAGAAAAAGTAAGAACAAAGAAAAAAGGCAACAAATAGAATACAGTAACAAATTGGTAGATATTACCGAACTAAATCAATAATTACTTTGAACATATGTGGTCTAAAATGCACCAATTAGCAGACAGGGATTGTCAGAGTGAATCAAAAAACAACACAACACTCGTATAAAAAGATTAATAAAGTATCTTATACACAGTAAATGCTCAACAAAAACTAAGTCAATAATTGGAGAGCAAATAAAAAAGGATCATACTGCTTTTCATAGTGGATGGAGAAATTAGTTGTATATATTGCTTGCAATTATGGAAAAATCAGAACCCACTCCTGACTGGGAGCTAATATTTATTTATTTGAAGTATTAAATTTACCTTCCTCTTGAGATGGAGAGAAATGATGAAGTGTGAACATGAGAGAAAGCTATTTAGTTTGCTTTCCTTCCTTAAGAAATGTCCTTTAAACATAGAAAAATACCAGACTAACCACTCCTAGTTGGCCATTTTTTACACATTATTGTCATGGTATAGTGGAGTCAGTTCTTTCAGTGGCTTGAACTCTGTTCTTAGTATCACTAACTAACAAAACATAATTTTGGAGAGTAAACTTCAACTCCCTGGGTATAAATTTACATCCCTATAAAATGGAGTAGCTGGAGTAGATAAATTGTGTGCTTACTTTTGAGAACTCTTTCAAAGCTATTTAGTACAATATCTCTTTTCTTACTCATTCACTCTTATTATATGTACTTGCCAGAGAGGCTTGCCTGATATTGCTCTTTTTTATTCCACTTTAGTGAGAACATAAAAAGAGAAATGACTCAAAAAAGAGAAATAATACAAATATCAATAATACAAGATGCAATATAATTTTATTGCGTTGATATGACTTTTCAGAGCTAAGTTAAAGCTACCAGAAAATTCTTTATCTGATCATTAGTTCAGTGTTCCATAGAATAAAGTACTTTTAGAGCTATAAAACTTAGCTGTATTATTTGATTTGAGAGAACTGAATATGAACTTACTAACATATATTACTGAAAACAAGTTTTCTTTTACATTTGCTTCTATGATTTGCATAATTAAGGATATGATGATTACTGTAATATTCCATCTGTGCCAATTAATATGTTACTTTTTAAATGTATTTCTTAAAATGTCCCCAGAGTTATGTCTTTGTATTTTGAGAAGCGTTGGTTTTTAGTAGCGTCATAAATAAGTTTGTAATATGTAATAGCAATGAGACATGCTACATTTACATAATCTACTTGTTTTATAATTAATATTGTGATAATTTATACAGTTCTTTTTATTAGATGACAAGAAAAATTATTATAATGCTATGATCCCTGATATTTAAGTTTTGTAATGGTGGAATTAAAATGATATGATTTCTAACACTATAAGTATATTGGTAACACAAAAATTCAGAGATATGTTTTTCTTTTACATAATATTATTCTTATATAGGAGATAACCTAGATGACTCTTGTATTAATGTTAGAAACTATTAATTATATATTTAGTCATCCAACAAATAATAAGCATCAAACATCATCCAAGTGCTATAAATAAATGCAACAGTGGTCACGTTTTAAAAGGTACCATACTTTACAGAACTTGCAGTCTCCTAGACAAATAACATATAAATAAAAACAGAAAATGGCAACCATATATGCTTTGAGGAGAATTAGCAAGGTCATATAAAGTGATATATATGAATCAAAGGACTGAACTAGTGATTTAAGGGAATAATGATCCACAGATCATGCACAAATCTCTGAAGACTATATATCTTTTAATGATATAGCTTCTGCACATTTTTCCAGCATATACTTCTGCCTACTAGATATACTACAGAAACTTCAGATGCATCATGTACAGAATCAAATCCATCATCTAATGCCTAAAGTTTCTAAGCTGAGCCATTTTCCAACTTTTTACCAATCATTTCCTCCTACTGATTTATCACCAAAATATCTGTTAAGCATATTATTTTTCTTCCAGCTCCACCGTCAATAGCCTAGTAATGCACTTACTTTGGGGTGTTTTGTGGACACCATTTCTATGCCATCCACTTTACAAGCTAGTTACTATTAAATCTTGACTCTTCAGCCTTCACAGCTTTCTTTTTAAATCATTCTTTTTAAAAAAAAACTATTTGACATCCTTGAAACATCAATCTCTGACACTTTTATCAGCAGTACAGAAATCTGGCCAATAATAGTGATCACCTAGGTACTTAAAAAGCATATATCTAGGTATATATTCACATATATCATATATATTATATATATGTTTTTGTGTGTACACATGTATGTGTGTGAATATACATATATGCATACACATAAATATATACAGTCAGTCATGCACCACAAAATAATGATTTGATCAAGGACAATATGCTCAGTGGTAGTCCCCTAAGATTATAATGGAGCTGAAAAATTTCTATTGCCTAGTGACATCTTGATGATCTTGAGTAGCCCTAGACTAAAGTGTGTGTTCATATCTTAGCTTTTAACAAATAAGTTTAACAAGAAAAAAGTGGACAAAACTTACAGATTAAGTTTATAAAGAAATAAAATGTTTTTGTACAGCTGTACAGATTGTTTATGTTTTAAGCTAGTTATTACAAAAGTATCAAAAATTTTAAAGAAATTTAGATGTGTATAAAGTAAGAAAGTTATAGTAAACTAACATTAATCTATTATTAAATAATGAAAAATATAAATATATATAGTGTTTATAAAATCTACAGAAGTGTACAGTAGTGCCTGAGGTCTTCACATTTCACTCACCACTTACTCACCCAGAGCAACTTCCTGTCTTGCAAGCTCTATTTATGCTAAGTGCCTTATACAGATGCACTTTTTTCTTTTATGCCATAATGTTACTAAATCTTTTCTATGTTTAAATAACACAAATACCATTGTGTTTCAATTGCCTACAGTATATAGTACAGTAATGCGTTGCACAAGTTTACAGCCTAGAAGCAATAGGTTGTGCATACAGCCTAGATGTACAGCAGGTTATGCCTTCTAGGTTTTTGTAAGTACATTCTGTAATGTTATATACAATGACAAAATAGCCTACAACACATTTCTCAGAATGTACACCTATCATTAAGCAATACATGGCTCTCTCCCCCTTTGCATCTGTGGAAACATGCAAAAATATAAACTCAAAGTCCAATTTGCATTTTTCACTTGGGTGAAAACAGTCTTTGGGCATGAGTCAGACAATAAACAGTTAACTAAATACATAATTAAATATTACAGTATATTAGATTATCATAAAACCTGATAGCCATAAATATATTGGTGAGTTTAGCATTCCAGACAGAAAAGTGTAAGTTGGTACTGCACCTGGTACATTCAAGATGCTTAATGTAAGCCAGAAAAGTCACAAAGAGATCAATGAGAGGAGAATGTTAGAGATGAACTGAGAGATAACGGTGGACAGATTGTGGTAAGGTTTGTTTATAGAAAATACAGTTGATCTTATTATTCATAGTGTCACATTCTATACAGTTGCCACACATATTGAATTAGCAAATATGGAACTGTTGCTTCCTGGGGGGAAAAAAAACACTCGGTATGTGCAAACTTTGGGTTTCAAATTATTTGTGAACCAGAACTCTATGGGTGTTCTATAAGTTAATTTGCCAATGTCCTTGTAAACCAACCTGTCTCATCAGCATTGAAAACCTGCTCTTCTACATAATCCTGGCATAACACCAGGTTTTTAAAAAACAAAATTCCACAGCTTCCTGATCTGCAGAGCTGGGCTCACCTGCAAGTTTAACATTTTTCACACCATATCACCTTTTGAAACATGAAAGCCAGCCACCATTAGCTAAGAAGGGTAAACATTTTCCTGACTCTTGGAGACATGACTGTAAATTCCTTTGGCGTTTAGCGTCACAACAATCTTGTCCACTACATATTATTTATCAGTTTTCATCTTATGAATCCATAAATGTAGTCATTTTTATATATTTTCCATAGTTCATCATACATTCTAGTTATTTAGCATTTTCTGGAGCGGCCTCAATAATATAGGTAAATTTTCTTTTCCTGGATGTTCATATTGTTGATTCATTAACACTGAATGACCAACAGCCCTATGACTCATACCTGAACAAAACTGAGCTAATATACATATTTTCTTTATACAGCACACCACAGCCTTCTTGCACTTAGGAACGCTAGACAGCACTTCAGCACTATGTTTTAGGGCCATTTTAAACATTGAAGCTAGCAAAAAAGGCACAAACATGCTATATTTATGGCAATAATAGATAACAGAAAAAGATAATTCTTTACAGTATGGGGAACCAAAAGAAGGTAGAGTGTTGCCTTATTGAACCTAAGTAGAATATGTACATTGGAAGACTCACATTTTTTTACAGCTCTGTGCATGTGCAGGTCCACAAATAACAGTGAAAGCACATCAAATATTGATTTTTGAGTTGCAAGTGAATTTTAATAAGTAGGTGAATACACAAAAACAGAATTCGTGAATAATAAGGATCAATGTACTTTCGCTCACTGAATAAAATAAGAAGATTTGAAAGCTTCTGAGCAGAGGAATGACTTGATGTGACCTCCATTTTATCAGATTTTGGCACTGATCAGAGAAAGCTCCAAAAATGTAAGCATAATTTACTCTTCTGCTTATTTCATGCCAGTTTCTTTTATTTTTGCTGACACTGTGATTCTGTTAGTCTGTTTTGATTCCTCTTTTACACTACAGCATTCACCTATCTCTAGTGATCACAAATAACAACCTAACAAAACTGTATTTTGTGTTATTGGCCCAAGACTTAGCAAATTGGGATTCCAATCTTAGTTCTGCCAGTGACAGGCTGCTTTGTCTTAAATTTTTCATGTCAGTTAAGCTCAGACCCTTTTTATGTGAAATGAGAAGTTTCTACAAAAATGCTAAAATTTAGCTGTTAAATACATCCTCAAGCCACTTGTAATTCTAAATGTAGTCATTCCTTGCTAATGAGATTCACATATGTTGTGTTGACTTGGAGGCTGATTGATCTTTTTAGCAAGTACCACTTAGCCTAAAAGTTTGAAGAACATGTTTAAAGATCAGTTTTGCCAATGGGAATGTTGTGGGAACTATCAATATCAATCACATAATAAAGCTTAAAGCAAACAATGTAGCAATTCAATCTATCAAAAAGATTAAAAATCACTTTGCTGAAATGTGAGCAACCAAGAGTGCCTGCTTATTTATCCTCCATCAACTGGGACATTGCCCTTCTTCTTTGCTTCTTTCTGAAAAGACCTTCCCTGGAATACTTTGCTCCTTATACTTTTTTTTTATTTATTTCATTTATTTATATTCACTTATTACTTTCTTCACTTATTTATTTTTTTTCCTCTGTAAGACAAGGGTCTATGTTATGTTCAACTTACTATCATTTTGTTCATGTCATTTTGAGCTAAGCACAACCTCACAAATGATTGTGGAGAGATCTTTTGTCTTAGAGGAGAGAGTATGGAGGTACCCATTATGACTACCTACATCTCAGCTAGTGTGGGGCCTTCGGTTGGACACATTTACTAATCATTATTCTTTACCATTAAAGTAAAATGGCAGCCAGTGGTTAAATATTTGTACTTTCTATGTCAAATTCCAAAACTGTTTTGCAATCTTGTTAAGCCTAAAAAGACTATTCAGAGGTTCTTTATTACTATTTATTTCATTTTTTGTTTATTAGTGAGGAAATAAAAAAATCAATGTGCTGCTGGGCTGAGCCATCATATGAGCAGCATAAAATTTTGGAACCTGGTGCCCGAAGTTATTTCCTTTGCCTGTGATGTCCCTGAAAAAAAGACTCTTCTCCTTCTTTTTCTTTCTTCCTTCCTTCCTTTCTTTCTTTCTTTCTTTCTTTCTTTCTTTCTTTCTTTCTTTCTTTCTTTCTTTCTTTTTTTCTTTCTTTCTTTCTCTCTCTCTCTCTCTCTCTCTCTCTTTCTTTCCTTCCATCCCTCTCTCCCTCCCTCCCTCCATTCCTTCCTTCCTTTCTTTCTTTCGAGTTGGAGTCTCACTCTCTTGCCCAGACTGGAATGCAGTGGTATGCTCACGGCCACCACAGCTTCGACCTGCTGGGCTCAGGCAATTCTTCTGCCTCAGCCTTCCAAGTAGCTGGAAACACAAGTGCCAGCTACCATGCTAATTTTTTGATTTATTGTAGAGACGACATCTTGCCAAGTTGCCCAGGTTGGTCTCGAACCCCTGGGCTCAGGCAATTCTCTCACCTCGGCCTCCCAAAGTAGGATTACTGGCATGAGTCACCATATCTGGCCTACTATTAGTGTTTCTATATTGGCATGGTAACCTTTTAGGAAAAATTTGTAAACTTATATACTCTATTATGCTGGTGCCTCTCCATTTGAAAGAAAGTGGGTCATTGGTCTTTGTAGCTTTGCTAAACTAGTCAATTTTGTTGTGTTTTATCAAGCAAGAAAAAATTTATGTTGGTACATAATACTAGGGTATTTAGAGTTTTCATCCTTCATATTTTCAGGGATTTTTTTCCTGTGTTAGGGTTAGGGTTAGGGTTAGGGTTAGGGTTAAGGTTAGACTTCATATTTGGTGCTGTAGGAATGCGAGTCACTAAGTGTTAATCCACTTTTATTCTCAACATGTTCTCATTAAGTAGACCCTCTCAGCAAGTCATCAAACAGAAATGTGATAATTAACCCATAATTTTCTTTGCTGGCAATATGACTGGAAAAGCAAGAGTGTAAAAGTGTTAGTGGTGAAAAATAACTCCTCTAACTGAGATGAACAAGAGGTAGATGCACCTAGTAATGGTGTCCATTAAAAAAATTAGATATCACAAAACTTATAAAATTGAATGATGTCAAATAAAAGTATCTAGTTTTGCTGAGTTCTCCTAAGTTGCTACATTCATCCTCATAAAACACACTCAGAAGGACTTCAGTAAGAAGCTCTAGGCCTCTCTGTACATTGTATTAATTATGAGATCACCCTCCTTTCCATTCCTAAAACCTCAGCAGGATTTGCCAAGAATTTTGAGCTGCTCACTTTTATGCCTATGTTCCCATTGCTGAATATGACACAGGGTTGGAATTTTCCAGTGGTTATAATTCTAAAACTATGTTTGCAGCCTTTATGCAAAAATAATGTTGGTTTGTTTGCTACCTGGGATATAAGTTGTCTCTGACTTTCTTGAGTAAGTGCTTTTTCAGTACCTCCAGGTTCCAAGTCACCATGGTGATAATCTTACTGAACCTTTAAGCAGCAAATAAACTTAACACATCTACATGGGAACTTAATGCTTAAAAATGCTATCATGGGATAACTTGTTTTGCTCTAACTGATCTAATCTTATTCCAACATCAGCTGGTATCATTTTTTCCCAACTCTGTACAATAAGGCATAGATAATAGGAAGACATAGTTGCTTATATAAAAATGATATATGGTTCAATTATCTCTCTCTAGAAATGATTTAAATTTACCTGGGCCTGCTCTATGATTACCTATAAAAGTAAGTTCTACCAATTAACTGTTCTAAAAGAAAATAAAGTCATACATTAAAAAGTATATTTTATATTCCAAATTTCTTTTTCAAAATAAAAATATAATTTTTGACTTGAATAAACTTCCATTAATATGGGATGAAAGACCAAGAATAAGTATGATATAGAGTATTTTATTAGCACGTTTGTATACATGTGCATTTGTACATATATGTATACACATATGTACATATTTATGCATATGGAGGGAAAGAGAGATATATTTTAAAAAGAGAGAATCTTAGTTCATTTTGTGTTCCTATAACAATGCCACAGACTGTGACTGGGTAATCTAAAATGAAAATAAGTGTAATTGGTTCATGGTCCTGGAGGCTGAGAAATACATGAGTATAGTATCAATGTCTGGTGATGGCATTTTTGCTGTGTGAAGGCAAAAGGCAGAAGAGCAAGAGAATACTAGAGTCAAAAAGCAAGAAGAGGTAGAATTTCCTTTTATAACCAGCCTATGCCCTCCCCGCATACATACATTTCACTATTTCCACTCTGAAACATATCACAATTAGAAGGATTGAATCCATCCTGTATAGGAGTGATTGTTTAGTACTTTAAAGTTTGTTAATTTGTTTTTGTCACAGGATAATTTTTCTACTAAAGTATGGAGGTAGAATCACTTTAAGGCATGCCTTCTCAGTGACAAACATAGCCTCATTATTCTTCAGCCTATCAGAATAGCTTCTCCCCAGGCACTTCTCTCCAGGCTTTTTCACCGTCATCTTCCCCCCAACTCCTCCTCAGGTGCGACTCCTAGCTCCTACTAAGTTACAGTCCCTACCATCTCCCTTCGGCTGCCATCGTGATTATGTACTTGAACCTCATCAGCGATGATGAGATGTTCTCCAACATTTAAAAGATCCGGATATCAGAGGGCTGTGTCTGGAGACAGAGACAAAGATGGTCAGTAGGACAGAGGTAACATTAATGACTTTCCCATTGATGGAAATGCCTCCGCTGAAGGCACCAAGAGCGAAGGCACTAAAAGTATAGTAGTCTTTGGTGTTGATATCAGCATGAACCACCACCTGCAGGAAACCAGCTTTACAAAAGAAACATACAAGCAGTACATCAAAGATTACAAGAAATCAAAGGCAAACTTGAAGAACAGATAAGAATGAGTGAAACATTTTATGACAAGGACTGCAGAACAAATCAAGTACACCCTTACTCATTTCAAAACCTATCAGTTTTTTATTGGTAAAAACATGAATCTAGATGATATAGTTGCTCTTCTGGACAACCGTGAGGATGGCATAACTCTGTATATGCTTTTCTTGAAGGATGACTTAGAAATAGAAAAATGTATCTTTTCTGTAGAATGATTTTTCTCTGGTATATTCCCAGTAGTCATATGGAAGGTCAATTTCTAGTACTTTTAGAAATCACCACATTGTTTTCCATAGAGGTTGAAATGGTTTGCATTACCACCAGCAGTGTAGAAGTGTTTCCTTATCTCTGTGTCCTTGCCAGCATCTATTGTTTTTTTGACCATTCTTACTGGGATTAGGTGGTATCTCAGTGTAGTTTTAATTTGCATTTCTCTGATGATTAGTGAGGCTGAGCACTTTTTCATGTATCTGTTGGCTGCACACACATGTTTATTGCAGTACTATTCACGATAGCAAAATCATGGAACCAACTGGGCTGCTCATCAAAACTGGACTAGATTAAAAAAGTGGTACATTTACACTATGGAATATTACACATTCATAAAGAAGGACAAACGTATGGGTTTCGCAGCAACTTGGATTGATTTAGAGTCTATAATACTCAGTGATCGATCTCAGAAACAAATAACTGTGTACCACATGTTCTCATGCATAAGTGGACACTGAACGTTTAGTGTAATACTATAGGAAAGGGATCGGCAGTAGCTGGAAACTGCCAGGGGAGGAGGCATGGCACATGACATCAGTAAGGTACCTGATCTCAAACCAGGTGAAGTGGGGACCAAAGGGAGGCCCAAACTTTACCTGTACATTGACCACTTGTACACCGATCCTGAATTTTACCCCACATCATTAAAATTTTAAAAAGAAATGGAAAAATGTTAACAAATTGGCAGTTACTTTGGAGCTATTACTTGTCCTCATAACTGGCTGATGTTTGTCATCCACACAAAACCAGGATGTAAGACAAATGGAACTGATGTCAGTCTGAAGTCTTCATTTATTTTGACCATGATCTATTTGGAGGAGAGGCATTATTTTTAGGAAAAAATGTGTCATGTCAATTGTCTAAAAATAAAATGCATTTGAACACTTCAAAAAGAAACTATAGTCTTTGAATCACTGATATATACTATATTGTAGAGAAGAGGTTTTAAAGAAGTTAATGTTTTTTTATCCATCAATGTATTTTTAAAATATCCATAGGTTAAAGTAGATGTTCAAAATAATTCATGTTTGAATAATGCCAAATCATCCTGTATTCGTTCATTCATTCAGTACTCTAAGTACTTGTTCTAACTGAATGTGCTAAGTATCTCCTATATATCATGGATTGGACTGTAGCCTTGCTAAGCAAATATAAATAAGGGATAGGCTCTATTGTCACTGAGCTCAAAGTCTCTGAAACATAGCCCAACTAGAAAAATTGAAGCCATTTCATCCCAGAAGATGAGGTCCTGGTAGATAATCATGATTACAGCTGAAGGAAGATGATGGTGATTCTTAACTTAGCAGGAGCTAGGAGCTGCCCTTGAGAAAGAGTGGGGGAGGGGAGAGCAGGCAGAATAGTAGGCAGATGTGTAATTTAAAAGCTCTACTGAAAATGCTGATTAGCACAAGAACAATACAAAGCTGTGTCAATTATAACCATTTGCTTTATCAAATCAGTAAGTAATCACACATCCATCTATAAACCCAGCCAGCCAGAAAACCAGAGAATCAATCAAATCAGCACATTTTTACTGAGCCCCTCTTTGGGGTAGACAATTTGATTGGTGACAGGAATGACGAGATATATACGGCATATTTCTGCTTCTGAAGAGTTTCCAGCATTTACAACTTTTTCTAGCTACAAAAGTTATTTATTCAGAAACCATGTCATGATAATTAAATGAATCCAGCAATGATTTTTGATAGTCTAAAGTACATCTATAAACATAGAAAACAACACTTACAAAAATTGGTTTATATAAAAGAAAGGGTCAAATTTCTATAAAAAAGACCTGAGTGTTGACCTAAGCCAAATAAATAGCAAACATGAAATAAAGAGGAGTAAGAAAAGACTTTCAAGATTCCGTTTTAGAAAGAAAAAAAAAAATGTATAACTAACCCTGAATTGTATCTCATATCTTTAAAATAAAAATTAAAAAAAGAAAAAAAAATAGCACTTTACTTCTTTCTAAAGATTATCTGAAAGCCAAAAGCAATAAAGTCTCCCTTCCTATAAAAATCCTTAACTTTATATTGAATATGCCCCTAAAATTGAATGTTCAAGTCTTAATCCCCTATGTGTTGGTATTGGAGATAGGAACTTTAGGAAGTAATTAGGTCATAAGGGTGGAACCTTCACCAGAGGATTAGTGCCTTTATAAGATGAGACACAGAGGGATGATCTCTGTCTCTCAGTCATGTGAAGAAACCGTAAAAAGGCATCCATAAGCCGGGCTCCCGTGGCTCAGCCTGTAATCCCGCGCCTTTGGGAGGCTGAGGTGAGTGGATTGCCTGAGCCCGCGGGTTCGAGACCCGCCTGGGCAAGCGAGACCTCATCTCTACAATAAAATCTAAAAATTAGCCAGGCGTGGTAGCGCGCGCCTGTAGTTCCAGCTACTTGGAAGGCTGAGGCGGAAGGATCGCCGGAGCCCAGCAGGTTGAGGCTGCGGTGGCCGGGAGCGGCCACTGCACTCCAGTCTGGGCGACAGAGTGAGACTCC
>CAUYQG010123949.1:0-26685 GCA_963574415.1 Tarsius wallacei | reverse complement strand
CATCAAGAGAGCAGGAAGACAGCCCACAGAATGGGAAAAAATATTTGCCAACTGTATATCTGACAAAGGTCTAACATCTAGGATCTACAAGGAACTCAAATGCACCGAAAGGAAAAAAACAAACAGACCCATTAAAAAGTGGGCAAAAGACATGAATAGACACTTCTCAAAAGAAGATATACTGGCAGCTAACAGACACATGAAAAACCACATTGAGATACCACCTAGCCCCAATAAGAATGGCCATCATTAATAAAACAAACACAACAGATGCTGGCAAGGATGCAGAGAAAAAGGAACACTTCTACACAGCTGATGGGAATGCAAACTAGTCCAACCTCTTTGGAAAACAGTGTGGTGATTTCTGAAAGAACTTAAATTCACCTTCCATATGACCCAGCAATCCCACTATTGGGAATATACCCAGAAGAACTCAAAGTATTCTACAAAAAAGATACCTACACACATATGTTTGTTGCAGCTCTACTCACAATAGCAAAAACATGGAACCAACCATGTTTCTCATTGAAGCTGAACTGGATTTTTAAAATGTGGTACATATATAAAATGGAGTATTATGCACCCATAAAGAAGGACAAACATGTGGACTTCGCAGCAATTCAATGAATTTAGAGTCGTTCATACTCAGTGATCTGTCACAGTAACAAAGAACAGAGTACCATATGTTCTCACTCTAAGCAGACCTTGAACAATTTTTATAATACTATAAGAAAGGCATTGGCAGTAGTGGGAAACTGCTAGGGGAGGGAGGCACATACCTCAACAACAAGAGTGCCTACATAATCAACATTTGCATACCTAACCCTAAATTGTATCCCACATCTTTATAATAATAAAAAAAATTCAAATTTAAACCTGAAACTATTAAAATACTAAAAGAAAACATTGGAGAATGCTGCAGGACATTGGTCTAGGAAATAATTTTTTGGTAAGATCCCATAAGCACAGGCAACAAAAGCAAAAATAAACAAATAAGATTATATCAAGCTCAAAGGCTTATTTTTCTCCACAGCAAAATATGTGAAACAGAGTGAAGAGACAAGTTTCACATGGGAGAAAATATTTGCAAACTATCAATCTGACAAGGGATTAATAACTCAAATATATTACGAACTCAAGTAAATCAATATCTCTAATAAAACAAATAATCTGATTTTTAATAGCAGCATATACTAATAGACGTTTCTCAAAAGAAGAAATATAAATGAACTATAGGAATATGTAAAAATTCTCAACATCATAAAGGAAATGCAAATTAAAACCAAAATGAGATAATATCTCACCCCAGTTAAGAATGGCTATTATCAAAAAGACAAAAAATAGCAAATGCTGGCTAAGATGCCAAGAAAACGGTACTCTCTTACAATGCTGGTGGGAATGTAAATTAGTATAGCCACAAAGGATAACATCACAAAGATTTATCAATAAATAAATAAATAAAAATAAAAATAAAACTACCAGCAAGGCAGGTTTAAGATGATTGACTAGTAGCCACCAATATGTGCCTCTTTTGCATACAGGAATCAAAATATTGAGTGAATTTCAACACTCTATGAAGTTCATCTAAAAGCACATGCCAAGATTCACTAGAAAAGTGACTGAAACCACAAAGAAGCAGATAGGACCAAAAAAGATAGCCTGCCTAGCCAGACTCAGCATGGAACATCATAGGGCCACCTAATGCAGTGAAAAGATGAGTGAGTAAAAAACCTCAGGGAACCCACAGCATCACCAGGAACCCTTCTATGTCTAGTCATGGGAGAGCCTCCGTGACCCCTCAGGTATCCAGACCAGCATAGAGGCCCACCTGGTTACTGTGCAGAGGAATTGCCCAAGCCTACATGGAATAATACAGGCCATTGATCCCTGTGCAGATCAGTGTCAGCTGCCACCACACTGCCAATGAGTAAGACCCAGCAATCCTCTGATGTTGGGAAGCCCTTTACAGTTGCTGCAGCCCCCCATTGCTGTCCCCCTCCAAGGGCAGAAGCAGTCCAGTCAATCATTATGACTGCAGTAAGCAGTCAGCATGCACTTTCCCCTCCCATCCCAGCTGCTTCCTTCAAGATTGAGATCTTCTGCTTCAAGAATACAAGGATCACAGTGGCCACAAATCTGCCTGGACACTGAAGCCAAGGCAAACATTATCCGCCATGGACATTGCTACCCCTGTCCCTGTTGCTCCCTGGCAAAAGAAGGGAGCAGTCACATCAAGCACTTTTTGCACCCCTGGCATAGATTTCATAGCCACAATGCACAGGAATAATAAGCTCTTTGTGGGTTCCCTTCTATCCCAAATGTCAGCTGTTTTCCACCAGAAAAGGATCACCTGCTTCAGTCCTGCAAGGAGCACAGTGGTCTCACATCTGCCTGAACACTGTAGCCAAGGCCTAGTAGTCCTCTGAGAGCTCAGCTGCCATAGCTCCTTGGCAAGTACTCTGTGGCTGTCACCTGCCACCACCACTGCTGTGCCCCCATCTCTGTCACCCCCAGGTCAAGGAAAGAGTGGGCATGCTGGGCACTTGCATGCACCCACAGTAGACTCTACAACCACAAGACAAAAGAGTAGAAAGCCACAGTTGCTGCTACCAGCCCTTAATTTTAAGTGCCAGCTATGAGTCTACAGCCTGAACCACTACCTAACAAAAACCTATCACTAAAACAAGTATCATCTGAGACAGTCAATGCATGACCCTCTCTGCCACCAAGAAACCCTTACAAAACAGTGTTCTTATGAAAGTTAACAGAAACAAAGCCAAATGACCACACACAACATACACCACAGCCATACTCACAAGGAAAAAATCAAGACAATGCTGCCCATCAAAAGTGAACTGGATAAAGAAAATGTGATACATATACATAATGGACTATAACGCAACCATAAAGAAGAATAAAATCATGGACTTCACAGCAACTTGAATGCAGTTGGAAACCATCATACTCACAGAAACAAAGAACTGAATACTGCATGTTCTCACTCATAAATGGTTCCTGAACACTAGTCACATTAGAACAAGGGTTAGATTGGCAGTCACTGGGCACTGCTTGGGAAGGGAGGGAGAGAAGAGGTTGGGGGCACGTGACAACACAAAGTGTACCTGGTCCACTACCAGAGGGAGTGAGGGTCAGTTAGAAGCCCAAACTTCAGCTGCATGCAGTCTACTTATGTAGTTAATCTTCAGTTGTATCCCATAACTCTATGATAAATAAATATTTTTTTTTAAAACCAAAACAAAATTAAAAAGCACCATGTCAACAATAACAAACAAAAAATTTTTAAAAAGCATCAGTTCCCTCAGATGGGAAGGAACCAGTGCAAGAACTCTGGCAACACAAAAAGCCAGAGTGTTCTGTTGCCCCCAAATGATTGCACCAGCTCCCAAACAATGGATCCTAACCAGAATAAATTGTCCATAATGACAAATATAGAATTCAGAGTATGGATAACAAACAAATTCAATGAGATCCAAGAGAATGTGGATACCCAAATCAAAGAGGACACGAAACAGTCCAAGAATTGAAAGCTGACATGGCCATTCTAAAAAAGAACCAAACTGAATTTCTGGAATTGAAGGATTTAATTCAGGAATTTCAAAATACACTCACAAGTCTAACAACTAGACCAAGCAGAAGAAAGAATTTCAGGGCTTGAAGGCTAATCTTTTGAATCAACACAGTCAGACAAAAATAAAGAAATTTTAAAAATGAACAAAGTCTTCAAGAAGTATATTATTTTGTAAAAAGAACAATCCTATGTCTGACTGGCATTCCTGAGAGAGAAGACAAGAATGGAAACAATCTGGAAAAAAGTATTTGGGAACTTAATCCAAGAAAACTTCCCTTATCTTTCTAGAGAAGTTGACATGCAGACACAAGAAACTCAGAGAACTCTGCAAGATACTGTACAAATGACCTTCCCCAAGGTGCATACTCACCAGACTATCCAAGGTCAAAGTGAAAGAAAAATTCTTAAAGGCAGCTAGAAAGAAAGGCCAGACAACCTTCCAAGGGAGACCCATTAAACTAACAGCAGTACTCTCAGCAGAAACTTTACAAGCCAGAAGAGATTGGGGATGAATTGTCAGCATCCTTAAAGAAAATAAATGCTAACCAAGAATTTCTTACTCCAGCAAACTAAGCTTCATAAAATAAGAAGAAATAAAAGCCTTCCCAGACAAAACACCTCCAGACCATTCTTAAAAGAGATGTATAAGGGCATTCTAAACATGGGAAGAAAAAGAGAATACTGTCAAACAGAAGTGTGTATGCAAGTACATAGCTTATGGATGTTAAAAATCAACTACAAACCTGAAAACACAGTGTCTATGTAATTGCACTATGACAGGAACAAAATCTCACATATCAATAGTAACCTTGAATGTCAATGGCCAAAATGCCCCTACTTAAAGTCATAGAATGGCAAACCAATTTTTTAAAAAGCAAGACCCATACTTCTTCTGTCTTCAGGAGACATAGTTTACCTATAATGACACCAATAGGCTCAAGGTAAGTGGATGGAGAAAGGTATACCACATAAATGGGAAAAAAACGGGGTCACTACTCTTGTAGTTGATAAAACAGACTTTAAATCAATAACAGTAAAAAAGGACAATAAAAGGCATTACATAACGACAAATAACTCAATCCAACAAGAAGTCTTAAATGCCTTACATATATACACACCCAACATTGGAGCATCCATATTTATAAAAACAATTACTACCAGACCTAAGAGAAGCCTTAGATAAACAAAATAATACTGAGGGACTTCAACATCCCATCAACATCTTTAGAGAAATCATGGAGGCAGAAAACTGACAAAAAAATTTTGTACTTAACTTTGACACTTCACCAATTAGACCTTATATATATATCTATAGAGTATTTCACCCAACAAATACAGAATATACATTCTTATCTGTACATAAAACATATTCTAAGATCGACACATGGAAATCAAAAATTAAGTCTTAATAAATTCCAAAATATTGAAATTATGCCAAGTATCTTCTCTAATCAGAGCAGAATAAAAATAAAAATCAACAACCAAGAGGAAAATTCAAAATCATACAAATACATAAAATTAAACAACTTATTCCTGAATTATTTTGGAGTAAACAATTAAATCAATTCTGAAATTTGAAAATGTTTTAAAACAAATAAAAATAAAGACAAAATTTACCACAATCTCTGGAATGCCACAAAAGGAAAGCTTATATCACTAAATGTCCACATCAAGAAGATAGAAAGATTTAAAATAACCCGCCATCTCACCTAAAACAAATAAATAAAATAAATAAGCAAAGCTAACAGAAGAAAACAAAAGCCAGTAAAAGAAAACAAATAACCAAAATCAGAGCAAAACTAAATAAAACTGAAAACATTTAAAAAAGCATAAATGATTCTACCAAAAAGACACCTGCACTCATATGTTTATTATAGCACTATTCACAGAAGAAAACACAGGGAACCAACATAGGTACCCATCAATGATGGATTTGATAAAGAAAATTGTGGTATATATACACCATGGGATACTATACAGCCATAAAAAAACTGATGTGTTCATTGCAGCAATGTGGATGCAGCTGGAGGCCATTATTCTAAGCTAATTAACACAGAAACAGAAAAGTAAATACCACATATTTTCACTTATGAGAGGAAGATAAATACTGGGTACACATGGGCATAAGGATGGGAATAACAGACACTGGGGACTCTTAAGGGGGGGGAAGAGGAAGAGTGGCAAGGGTATAAAAGCTTGTTTTAGGGTACCATGCTCACTGTTTGGGTGGTGCATTCAATAGAAGTTCAAACCTCAAAAATCACACAACATATCCATGTAACAAAGCTTCACATGTACTCTTTAAATCTAAAATAAAATAAAAAATAAAACTATATTCCCAACAGTAGGAGGGATCCTAGATGCCCACTGTGGAGCAGCAGAACAGCATCTCTCTCACTGAGCAAAGCAGAGAGTAGGGACTCAACCAACAATAGATGAAGACACCCTGAACACTTTTGGACAGGTAAAGCACCCTGAACCTAGCAAAGATTTCGTCAAACACTTAGAGTCCAAAAAGTGATGGAAAATGTGGGAATGCAGGCACCCTATCCTCCACCATGTGCCAGGCTTGCACAGGAAGCACAGTCCTCCTTGGTGAATGACAGTGAGTAAGTGATCCTAAGACACTTTGGGTTGGTTCACCCCCTCTCAGCCAAGTGTAAGTCATCAGTCCCATGTGGGAAGAGTCCTCATCAGAACACAGCAGCAGGCAACTGGAGCCAAACTGGGACAGACAACAAAATCCATGCTGCCATGAACATGGCTTCTGCCAGTGGAGCCCAGTGGTTGACTCCCAAGCAGGGAAAGCACACCTACAGAGTGAAACCAGCTGGTGCTTGCTGCTAACAGCTGGTGGCCATCTTCCCAGCCAGAACAGAAAGAATCACCTCCAAGGCCTGCATGCCAACAGGACAAATGCCCCCTCATCCCCTTGACCACCTCCCCATGGCAGGAAACTCACTCTATTTTAAGAGCAGAATGTGGACTTCAACAGGGAGGGAGTGACACGAAAGACATCCAAAGGCTTTCTTGATGGAATGGCTTCTCGACAGTAAACCATAAACAGCAGATGGGGGGGCTATCCCTCCCCCACCCACTCTCTGCAGAGTGCTAGCAGCAGGGGTTGAAAACTAACCTGACTAGATTAACAGTGGAGAGAAAAAATCCACAATAGAGAAACCTGCCATAGGGTGAAGCAAAAAGTAGAAATGGATGCCCCTCCCTCACTCACTGACAGCCTATATTGAATCATAGAAAGGGCCCTAGAACAGAGGTTCATTGACAAGCTTCAGAGTCACAAAATCAAAATGGAATTATAATGAGGGAAGAAAGGCCTGTCACAAAGGAGGAAAAATCAATGAAAAAATATAGGCAAACCTCAGAGTTCTAAAGGGACAGTGACCAAAAAAGCAGCTATCAGAGCACAAACAATGGAAACCTCCCAGAATGATCTGCCCCAGATGACAGTCACAGAAATCAGACAGTGTATGGCTAAAATAAACAGAGAAAACCAAGAGAAAATAAACAGGAAACTCATCACAGTCTTACAGGAAGTAAAAGTGAAGTAGGCCAATTGCAGAAAAGCCCATTCTGAAATAACAGAAATGAAGAAGTTCATCCTGGAAATTAAAAACACAGTAACAAGCATAAGGAACAGGGTCAGCCATGTGACTTGGGAGGATCTACATAAGGAAGAATAGGAGATTCAGTAAACAAAAGTGAAAGCTATCCCCAATCACTGAGCAATGGAAGTAAAGAAGGGATAAAAGGGGGAGAACAATCACAAGTGAAGAAGAATCAACAAAAGAACACAGGCACCTTTCAGGCCCCTAGAAAAACAGCACCTGAGAACACAAACTTCAGAACTCAAACAATGAAGAGCCCCCAGAACTACTGGTCTCAAATGACAAATCCAGATATTAAGGCATCGATAGAAAGGATAAACAGAAACGAAGAAAGTCAAGAAGAATGAAAGAGTTGATAATAGAGATGATGGCAATAAAGAATACTGACAGTAGTCAATATCTGCATGGGGAAGGGGGGACACACCTCATCGATAAGGGTACCTGCACGATGAATATTTGTATACCTAGCCCTGAATTGTACCCCACAATTTTAAATAAAAATTAAAAGAGAAAAAAAGAATACAGTAAACAAAATAAATAAATAAACTGACAACCACTAGTCATCAAAGAAATGCAAATTAAAACCACACTGAGATATCACCTAACTCCAATCAGAATGGCTGTCATAAATAACTCAAAAAACAACTGGAATGGAGAGGATTGGGGGAAAGGGAACACTTCTACACTGTTGGTGGGAGTGCAAACTAATACAACCTCTTCAGAAAACAGTATGGTGATTCCTGAATGATCTAAAAATCGTCCTTCCATATGACCCAGCAATCCACCTTCTGGAAATATACCCAGAGGAACTCAAATCATTCTATAAAAAAGATACCTGCACACACATGTTTATTGCAGCATTATTCACAATAGCAAAACATGGAACCAACTGTGCTGCCCATCAAAAGTGGACTGGACTTTTTAAATGTGGCACATATACATGATGGAATATTATGCAGCCATAAAGAAGAACAAAATTATGAACTTCACAGCAATTTGGGTGGATTTAGAATCTTTCATACTCAGTGATCTATCACAGAAACAAAAAACTGAGTGCCACATGTTTTCACTTATAAGCAGAACCTGAGCATTTATCATAACACTATAAGAAAGGGTTTGTCAGCAATGGGACACTGCCAGGGGAGGGAAGGGGGTGCACATAACTTCAATAAGGGTTCCTTATAACAAACCAGGCAAATCAGGCCAAAGGGAGGCCCAAACTTTACCTGTACGGTGACCACTTATTTACCTAACCCTGAATTGTTCCCCATATCTTTAAAATAAAATTTTAAAAGATTTGTTCAAAAAAAAAAACCTTCCCACATCTCACAAGAGAACCGGCTATTCAAGCAAAAGTGATTTGGAGAATCCTCACAAAGTACCACATGAGAAGACCATCGCCAAGACACATAGTAATCTGCCTCCACAAAGTAAGCATGAAAGAAAAATCCTAAAACCACTAAGACAGATAGGTAAGACTACCTACTGGAGAAGACCATACAGAATCACTCCATACTTATCTTCAGAAACACTACAAACCAGAAGGGACTAGAGTTCAATTTTTAAAATTCTTACAGGTAAGCAAAGGTATAACATCCAGAATCTACAAGAAACTCAGACAAACTGAAAGGGGAAAAAAACATTTTAAAAGTGGACAAATAACATGAACACTCTTGTCAAAAGATGATATACAAGCAGCCAACAGATCCATTTAAAAACTGTCAGTCTCACTAATCATCAGAGAAATGCAAATCAAAACAACAATGAGATACCACCTAACTCCAGTAAGGATGGTCATTATTAATAAGTCAAAAACAACAAATGCTGGCATGGGTGCAGAGAGAAGGGAATGCAACTAGTTCAACCTCTGTGGAAAGCAGTGTGGCAATTTCTAAAAGAACTAAAGATTGACCTTCCACACAATTCAGCAATCACTCTCCTGGGAACACACTCAGAGGAACAAAATTAAAACTCTCAACAAAGTAGGCATCAAAGGAAAATATTTCAAAATAATAAGAGTCATGTAAGACAAACCCATAGCCAACATCATATTTAATGGGGAAAATGTTGGAAAAAATTTTCCTCAAAAATGGGACAAGACAGGGATGTCCACACTCACCATCCCTAGTCAACATTATACTGGAAGTCCTAGCAAGAGTAATCTGGCAAAAGAAAGAAATAAAAGGCATTCAAGAGAGCAGGGAGACAGCCTACAGACTGGGAAAATGTATTTGCCAACTCCAGGTCTGACAAAGGCTTAACATCTTGGATCTACAAGGAACTCAAACATGCTGAAAAGAAAAAAGCAAACAACCCCATTATAAAATGGGCAAAAGACATGAACAGACACTTCTCAAAGGAAGACATCCGAGCAGTCAACAGACACATGAAAAAATGTTCAACCTCACTAATCATCAGGGAGATGCAAATCAAAACCACACTGAGATACTACCTAACTCCAGTCAGAATGGCAATTATCAATAACAAAAAATAACAGTTGCTGGAGAGGGTGTGGTGAAAAGGGAACACTTCTACACTGTTGGTGGGAGTGCAAACTAGTGCAACTTCTGTGGAAAACAGTATGGCGATTCCTAAAAGCTCTAAATATCGACCTCCCATATGACCCTGCAATCCCCCTACTGGGAATATACCCTGAAGAACTCAAATCACTATATAAAAAAGTTACCTGCACACGTATGTTTATCACAGCATTGTTCACAATAGCAAGAACCTGGAAGCAACCATGCTGTCTATCAAAAGAGGACTGGATTTTTAAAAATGTGGTACATATACACGATAGAATACTACGAAGCCATAAAAAAGGACAAAATCATGAATTTCACAGCAACCTGGATGGAACTAGAATCTATAAAACTGAGTGACCTCTCTCAGAAACAAAGATCTGAGTATCACATGTTCTCACTCATATAGTGAACCTTGAACATCCAATGTAATACTATAAGAAAATGACTGACAGTGGTGGGAAACTATGGGGAAGAGAGGGGAAGGGAGATGGGATTAACGGTACTCAATATACGTCTGGGGCCGGGGAGACACCTCTTATCAACAAGGGTGCCTGAATGAAGCATATTTGTATACCTAACCTTTAACTGTACCCCACAATATCATAATAAAAAATACTGATTATTAGAAGAAAAAAAAAGGCATTCAAATTGGCAAAGATGATGTCAAACTCTCCCTTTTTGTTGACGATATAATTGTATACCTAGAAAACCCTAAAAACTCTTCCAAGAGGCCACTAGGCCTCATAAATGACTCCAGTAAAGTCTTGGGACATGAAATCAATGTACAAAAATCAGTAACATTTTTATTCACCAATAATGATGAAGTCATGAACTGACTCAAGAGCTCAATCCCATTTATAATAGCCACAAAAAAGTACCTAGGAATACATGTAAAAAAGGAAGTGAAAGATCTATTACAGAAACAAAAATCTGAGTACCACATGCACTCATGCATTAGCAGACCCCAAACATTTGTCATAATACTATAAGAAAGGGATTGGAAATAGTGGGACACTGTTTGGGGGGGCACAAAACAATCAAAGAGGGTACCCAATCTCAAACCAGGCAAAGTAGGGGCCAACGGAAGGCCCAACTTTACCTGTATAATGACCACTTATGTACCAAACCCTGAATTGCACCCTACATCTTTAAAATAAAATTTTTTTTAAAAAAATCACCAAGTAAATGAAAGATCTCTACAGGGCGAACAAAAAACATTGATGAAAGAAATCATAAATGGCACAAAAGAATGAAAGACTGTCTCATGTTCATGAATTGAAAGAATCAATATTGTTAAAGTGTCCATACTGCCCAAAGCAATCTACAGATTCAATTCAATTTATACCAAAATACCAACATTATTATTCTTAAAACTAGAAAAGCGACCTCAAAGTTTATATGGAACCAAAAAAAGAGACCAAATTGCTAAAGCAATCCTAAATAAAAATAACAAATGTGAAGGTGTCACATTGCCTTATTTCAAATTACACTACAAGTCTTTAATAATTAGCACAGCATGATACTGGTACAAGAATATACAGAAAGATCAATGGAACATAACAGAGAATCCACAAATAAAGTCACATATCTACAGCCAACTGATCTTTGACAAAGTCAATAAAAATAAACAACAGAAAAATGACACCCTATTCAATAAATGGATCTGGGGAAACTGGTCAGCCATATGCAGAAAAATAAAACTAGACCCCAACCTCACACCATATACAAAATTAACTCAAGGTGGATCGAAGACTTAAATGTAAGAGCTGAAACTATAAAAATGCTGGAATACAACCTGGAAAACATTCTTCTGGACATTTACCTAGGCAAAGAATTTATTACAAAGACCCCAAAAGCAATTGTGACAAATCAAAAATGGACAAATTGAATTTAATTAAACTAAAAATCTTCAAAACAGTGAAAGAAATAATCAACAAAGTGAACAGAAAACCTACAGAATGAGAGAAAATATTTGCTATTTATGCCTCAAAGGGCTAATATCCAGAATCTATAAGGCATTCAAACAAAACATCATGAAAGAAACAAACAGCTCCATCAAAATGTGGGCAAAGGACATGAATAGGCACTTCTCAAAAGAAGACACACAATCCACCGACAAACATATGAAAAAATTCTCAACATCACTAATCATAAGAGAAATGCAAATTAAAGTCACAATGAGATATCACCTTACACCAATCAGAATGGCCATAGATGTTGGCGTGGTTGGGGAGAAAAGGGAACACTCGTTCACTGTTGATGGGACTGTAAATTAATTCAACCTCTATGAAAAAAAGTACAGAGATTTCTCAAAGAACTAAAAGTAGAATTATCATTTGACTCAACAATCCTACTACTAGAGATCTACCCAAAGGAAAAGTAATTATTATACAAAAAAGATACCTGTACTCATATGTTAATTGCAGCACTATTCACAATAGCAAAACCATAGAACAAATCTCAGTGCCCACCAATGATTGACTGGATAAGAAAAATATGGAATATTATGCAGTCATTAAAAATAACCAAAAAATCATGTTTTTTGCAGCACCATGAATGTAGCTAAATAACATCATCCTAAGTGAACTAAATCAGAAACAGAAAACCAAACACCAAATACTTCATGTTCTCACTTATATTCAGAAACAAAATGGCCACAAAGATGGAAATAGCAGACACTAGGAATACCGGTGGGGGCAAGAAGGAAGGATAGAGTTCAATTACTTATTGTGTATAATGTTCACTATCTGGGGAATGGGCCATCTGAGATCCAATTTCCATCACTACACAATATGTCCATGTAACAAACATGTACTTATACCCCTTGAATCTAAAATAAAATCAAATTTTTAATTGTCCTGATTTGATTATACATCGTACGCATGTATTGAAATACAGTGTGTACTCCCAAATATGTACAATGATTATTTACTCATAAAATTAAGTACTTTAAAAATAAAATTTACAAAAAATAAAATGGAGTATACATACAAAGTAAAATGCTATTCCACTTCCAATGGCCTGCCCAGAATCACTGGATGGAATGACTGGTGAAAAGTTTTCCCAGACAAAGGCAATCTTTAAAAAATGAAATAAATTCCTATTTTTCAAATGCACAGACATAAGTGTAAGCTAATAAAAAATATGAAAAAAACAAGAGGATGTACCACCATGAGCACACAATAATGTTCCAGTAGCTGATGTCAAAGAAATGGATATACAAGCTGTCTAACAAAAAATTGTAAATTATTTTAAAGGAAGCTCAGCAAATTTCAAGAAGATAATCAGAAAAATTAAATGATATCAGGAAATCAACAAATGACCAAAATGAGAAATTTAATGGAGAATTTGAAA
Source organism: Tarsius wallacei (assembly GCA_963574415.1). Lineage (NCBI taxonomy): Eukaryota > Metazoa > Chordata > Mammalia > Primates > Tarsiidae > Tarsius > Tarsius wallacei. The sequence goes on along the minus strand of CAUYQG010123949.1, from coordinate 13,591 downwards.
TTATTTTTTAAGTCAAACAGGAATTCTTGAGCTGAAAAATACAATGAACAAAATTTTTTTAAAAATGCAATAGATACCAGTAACTGAAGAATTGATTAAGCAGAAGGAAGAATCTGGAAACTTGAAGATAATTTATTTGAAAACACAGATAAAGGAGATACAAAAGAACGAGAAGAAATCAAGTAAGCTTACAGGATTTATGAACCATCATCAAAATAGCAAATATTTGAGTTATAAAAATTCATAAAGAAAAAGAAAAAGGAGGAGAAAACTTACTGAAAGAAAATAGCAGAAATTTTACAATTTGGAAAAAGATATACATATCCAGATGCAAGAAGGTCACAAGTATCCAAGCATTCAGCTTATGCAAAATTTCACCAAGATATTATAAACAAACCATCAAAAATCAAGGACAAAGAAAGAATCCTGCAAGCAGCAAGAGGGAAAAAAATTATGTAATATATAAGGGAGTTCCAATAAAGCTAGTATCATATTTCTCAGCAGAGACATAACAAGTCAGGAGAGGGTTAGATGCTATATTTGAAATGCTGAAGGAAAAAGGCTGTCAACCAAAAATACTTTACCCTGCAAATCTGTCCTTCAGAAATGAAGGCAAGATAAAGATTTTTCACAGATAAACAAAATCTGAGAGAGTTTATCACCATCAATCTCTCTTAAAATAAATTCTAAAGGGAGTTATTTAAGCCTAAAGAAAAGGACACTATTTAATAACATAAAAACATGAAAATATAAAACTCACCAGTACAAAGTGAACAGTCAAATTCAGAATATCCAATACTATAATGGTGATGTGTAAATCACATATCTTTATAATGAAGGTTAAAAAGCAAAACATTAAAAATAGTAATAGCTATGTAATAATTTATTTAAGGAGTACATAACATAAAATGATGTAAACTATGATATTAAAATGTTTAAATTAGGGGAGTGGAGTAAAACTGTACTTTTTTATGCCATCAGAGTTAAGTGGTTATCAGCTTAAAACAATTTATTATAACTACAAGATGTTTTCCTATTGGTCTTATGGGAAACACAAAGCAAAATCCCATAGCTAGATGAAGAAAAAATAAAAAGTAAAAAAAAAATTAAAGCATATCACTAGAGAAAATCATGTAGTCACAAAAGAAGACAGCAAGAGAGGATGAAAGGAACAAAGGATCTACAAAACAACCAGAAAACAACAAAGTGACAGTAGTGAATTCTTGAATACCAATAATTGTCTTGACGGAATAAGATTCAGATGCCTGACTAGAGGCAGCAAGAGTGTATTTTTCCTATAGAGTAAACCAAGATAGTATTAATTTACTGGGCATTCAGAGATCATCAGGATCAGCTTCATGTCCCATGGTTCATCAAAGAAGTGATAATACTACATAGTGCAAAGAAGAGAAAAATAAGCTGACCTGGGGTAGAAATGGCCAGACTCTTGGCTGGATCATGGCACAGACCAAAAGCAGCCTCCAGTTGCAGTGGGGAGAGGAGTGAGTGGAATTAAAGAATTCTGCACAAGTATAACAGAGGGCCTCCTGAGGATTGTGGGACTCCAGTCCATCATGGGCAACTACCTTATCCACAGTCATGCTCTGTCAAAACCCACGTGTAGTGGTGCAAGGGGGGAAAAAAATCCCTGAGCAGCTCCAGCTGCCATGCTTCAGGAACTCAACTCTTGCTGGTAGCTGCTTTCTAGCCTACCTAGGTGGGAAAAACCCCAAGGGCATACTCTGAGGTGGCAGACTGTTCAAGGTTAGAACATGCTGCCATGAGGACACCTGAAGCTGACTGCACTAAAATATTAAGAACCCAGACTGCATGAAGTTAAGGCTGGGTAGCCAGGTGTGACTTGTTACCATAGCAACTCCTCACTCCCAAGGTAAAATCTTTTGTGCAGCCAAGGAACAACATTACTAAGCCAGTGGCCAGGAAATCCCTACTAGGATATCCAAGAGTACACATAAGTGGGGAGACTGAGAAATTTTCTCTCACACCCTCATCAAGGGCTCAAAACAGATAGAGAACTCGGGTAATCCCCACAGTGCTGCCCATCACCTAGGTTGACTAGGCACTTCCTTGGAACAACACAGGCCAGGAAGAAAGCCCACACCCATCACCACAGCTGGCTCCCACTTGCAAATGCCACCTCTTGGCTGGAGGTCAACAGCACAGCCCACCGCATCTTATACAATGCCTCAGTTTTGGGGAAGGTCGGATCCCAGACCTCAGCTAACACCACTATCCAAGCCACCCTAGCCACTCAAGATACCTTAAGCCTATACACATACTCAGCACAAGACCTCCACAGCTGGCAATAGAGAAACTCACCACATCAAAGGTATATATAACCAAGGGAACCCTACAATGCCTACATCTGCCCCCTGTCAAACTCAAATAAAAAGAAACAGTCTACCCAAATGAGAAAGGATCAGAAAAATAATACTGACAATATGAAAAAACAGAGTTCTCCAAAACCCCTTAAAGACCACACTAACTCTTCAGCAATGGGCCCTTACCTAAATGAAATCTTTGAAATTCCAGAATAGAATACAAAAGGCTTATTGTTTATTGTTCAATGAGATTCAAGAGAAAGTTAAAAACCAACATTAAAATTTTTTAACACTATTCAGAAAATGAATGAAGAATTCTCCAAAGAGATAGATGCCTTTAAAAAAACCAAACTGAAATTCTAGAAATAAAAGAATCATTTGGGAAAGCATAAGATGCAGTGGAAACTTTTAACAGCAGACTGGAACAAGCAGAAGAAAAGATCTCAGAACTTGAAGACAAGGATTTTGAAATAACCCAATCAGATAACAACAAAGAAAAAATAATCAAGAGAATAGAACAGTCATCAAGAAATGTGTGATTATGTAAAATGTCCAAACTTAAAATCAAAGGTGTTCCTGAGAAAGAAGAGAAAACAACGGGTTTGCAAAATCTATTTAAGAGAATAATGGAGAAAATCTTCCCTGATCTTGCCAGAGATCTAAACATCCAGATAAAAGAATCTTCTGAAGAACCCTCAGAAGATTCAATGCAAAAAAGTTATCCATTTTTGAAAATTTAATGTGAAGGAAAGAATTCTAAGAGCAGTCAAACAAAAGGATCACATAACTTACAAAGGTAATCCTATCAGACTAACAACAGTCTTCTTGAAAGAAATGCTACAAACCAGAAAAGATAAGGGCCCCATCTTCAATCTCCTCAAACAGAATAGAAGTAAGTCAAGGATCTTATACCCCACAAAACTAAGTTTCATAAATGAGGAAGAAATGAAGTGTTTCTCAGACAAGCAAACACTAAGGATATTTGTCACCACTAGACCAGTTATGCAAGAAATACTCAAAACATTTATAAATACTGGATCAAAAGGTTAATATACATCAGTAGAAAAGCAATGAAAGTCATAAAGCTCACAAGGATTATAGAACACAAACACAATTGAAAAAATTCATAAAAGAATAAAGCATTCAGATAACTACCAGCATGACAAAGGGAATAGTATTTGAGATATCATTATTAACCCTAATTGTAAATGGTCTCAATGCCCCACTAAACAGATATAAACTGGCAGAATAGATTTTAAAAACACAATCCAAACATCTGCTGCCTTCAAGAGACCCACTTAACACACAGACTCCTACAGACTCAAGGTAAAAAGGTGGGAGAAATTATTCCATGCAAATGGAAACCAAAAATGAGCAGGAGTAGCCATTCTCATATCAAATGAAACAGACTTTAAATTAACAACAGTAAAAAAGACAAAGATGGTTATTATAAAATGATAGAGGGATCAATCTAACAAGAAGACATAACAATTTTAAATATATATGCACCTAACACCAAAGCCCCCAGCTTCATGAAACAAATTCTACTAGACCCAAAAAAATACAAACAGACAGAAACATTGGAGATAAACTGGAACCTAGAGCAAGTGGAACTAACATACATCTACAGCATTCTACTCTAAAACTACAGAATATACATTTTTCTCATCAACACATGGAACATTCTCCTATATAGGCCATATGATATGTTACAAATAGAGTCTCAATAAATTCAGAAAAAGGAAATCATATCAGGCACCTCCTCAGACCACAGTGGATTGAAACTGGAAATTATTTCCAAGAAGAACTCACAAAACTAAACAAAAACATAGAAGTTAAACAATCTGCTCCTGATTAACTCTTGGGTCAACAATGAAATCAAAATGGAAATTTTAAAATTTCTCAAAACTAATGACAACAACAAAACAAGTTATCAAAACCTCTGAAAAACAACCAAAGCTGTGCTAAGAGGAAAATGTATAACATTTAAGGCCTACATTAATAAGACTGAAAGATCTCATATTAATGAACTAATGTCACACCTCAAGAAACTAGACAAACAGCAACAAACCAAAACCAAACCTAGCAGAAGAAAATAAATAATGAAGATTAGAGCAGAACTAATGAAGTTGAAATTTTAAAAACAATGCAAAAGATCAATTTTAAGATGTTGGATCTTTGAAAAGATAAATAAAAAGGACAGACCTCTAGCTCGATTAATTAAGAAACAAAGAAAGAATATTCAAATTAATTCAATTGGAAATGAAAATGAAGACATTACAACTGATACAATGGAAATACAAATGATCATCTGCAATTACAACATCTCTGCAAACAAACACCTATATGCAAACAAACTAGACAAACTTGAGAAATAAATTCTTGAAAACATACAACACACCAACCTTGAATCAGGAAGAAATAGAACCCCTGAACTGATCAATAATGAGTAAAGATTCAATCAAGATTGAAGCAGTAATTAAAAGTCCTCCAACAAAATAAAGTCCAAGACCTGATGGACTCACTGTTAAATTCTATCAGACTTTCAAAGAAGAACTGGTACCAACTTTACTGAAGCTACTCCATAAGATTGAAGAGGAAAGAGTTCTCCTTAACTCATTCAACAAAGTCAGTATACCCTGATACCAAAGCCAGGAAAAGACAAAACAAAAAAAGAAAACTACAGACCAGTCTTCCTCATGAGCATAGATGCAAACATTTCAAATATAACACTAGCAAAATAAATTCAACAGCACATAAAAAAAAAATCCACCATGATCAATTGGGTTTTATCCCTGGGATACAAGAATGATTCAACATACACAAGTCAATAAATGTGATTCACAACATAAACAATGAACAACAAAAATCATATGATCATTTCAATAGATGCAAAAAAAACATTTGATAAAAATCTAACATTGCTGGAAGAGGAAGACAAAGAGGATGAGGAAGAGGAGAAAGATTTTTTTTAAGTAAATTCATCAGACTAACAGCAGACTTCTCAGAAGAAACCCTACAAGCCAGAAGGGATTGGGTCCCCATCTTCAATCGTCTCAAACAGAATAATAGTCAGCCAAGAATTATGTATCCCATAAATCTAAGTTTCATAAATGAAGGAGAAGCGAAACCTTTCTCAATCAAATGCTGAGGGAATTTCTCACCACTAGACTGGCTCTATAAGAAGTACTCAAGAGTTCTAAATGCTAAAGCAAAATGCTGGAAGTCATAATGCTCACAGGTGTTACAGACAACCAATACAATAGAGAAAAAATAAATAGAGACTAAGAGCAAGATGGCAATGGAACAGGTTGGACTGTGAAAGTCTCCACAAAAGCAAGTGTCCATAAAGACTCTGCATGAGTGAGTGAGTGCCAGTGGGTGAGTGAAAGTCTGTCTGAGGGGAGACTCAGGTTCATGCACCTGGGGCCCTCCTTCAGAGGTGGCTGCAACCCCCCACTGCCCTGAGATTGGAGACCCAGGAGCACAGGATCGCCTGCCATTTCCGGGGCTCTCTTGAGAGGAAGCAGCAGAGAACAGCTGCTCGGCACCAGCACCCAGCCCACACCATCACCTGCAGCAGACCTGGCATGAGAAGGCAGGTAGTGGAAATTTGGAATAAAGCTCCAACGCCAGTGACAGGACACGGTCGGGTGCCATCTTATCAGTCCTGGGACCAGACAGACTACATTGCCTTGCCCAGATCTACCCAGCCTCCATCTTGGAACCCAGATGTTATTATCTCATCAGACTTGGAAAGACAGACACCCCTCCCCCACACTGTAAGAGGCACAGACACGTCAGATCTGAATGGGAGACTTGACAGTAGCAGCAGTAAGTAGGGTGAGTCTGGATCTGATCCGTCTCCCCCCTACAGTAGAACATGGGACATCTAACCCAAGCTGACAGCAACCTTATCAGCCTTCACTGAGAGCAGAGGGGAGGGACTGGTGACCAGAGCCACTCCCTAAGACGGAGGCTTGAAAGAAACCTGGACTCACAGAAATTGTCAGAGAGTGAGTTTTGGTTTTTGTTTGTTTATTTTTCTCTTAGTTTTAACTTTTTTTTTCTTCTCTCTTTCTTTTTTGTTTACATTTTTGTACTTGCTTGGTTTCTGTTATTTTATATATTTTTTTTAGATTTGCTGCATACATATGGGTATTTTTTGAGGGAGAGTACACTAACAGGAGGATTTTTGTTTGTTTATTTGTATGACTCTGTGTGTTTTTGTCTTTTTTGTTTTTCTGTCCTTGTTTGTCTCTGTTTATTCGTTAGTACTCCTATCTGTTTTCCCTCTTCTTCTTTCTCTCTCAATCTCGCTTTCATCTTCCCCTTTCCTTTTTCCAATCATTTCCCTTTTCTTTTATCATTTTGCTTTCAGGAAACAAACAAACACCCCCGCTGAATGGACAGATAGTAAGACAGTGGGAAGTGGGTTCCAGGGGGCCCACACACCTGTAAGTGGATACTGGGATCTGCAGATAGCTTCTGAATCACAGCTTCCCCCTCAATTAAATCTAAAAACAGCAAAAATCACAGGATTCACTCCTAGTCCAGCTTCAAAACCAGAGGATCTATAAAAGAAAGAATAGGAGATTGAACAAAGAGAAATAAAAGCTATCCCCCCCAAAACTGAACAACAGAATTAAAGAAGAGATTTAAAAAGGGAGGAGCAAAACCTACACAAATGGAGAAAGCCAAATGAAGAATATGAGTCTCACAGAGACCCCTGGGAGGTCAGCCACTGAGAATACAGACTCCAGAACTCAAACAATGAAGAGCCCCCAGAATGACTGGTCTCAAACCACAAACACAATATCAAGATATTAATAGAGAAAATAAATAGAAATGAGGAAAGACAAGAATAAAGAATGAAGGAGCTGATGACTGAGATAATAGCAATAAAGAATACAGTGAATGAAATAAACAAAAAACTGATAAGCATGGAAAGTAGAATAAACCAAGCAGAAGAAAGAAGCTCAGAGCTTGAGGACCAAAATATGGAACTAATCCAAACTGTTAAAAAAAAACACTAAAAAGAAGCTACAAAAGACAGAACAAAAACTCTGAGAGGTGAGCAATTATTTCAAGCAGTCGAACCTAATATTAATGAAATTCCTGAGGTAGATAGATAGAGATCACCCTGTAACAAACATTTCATAAAATTAACCAAGAAAACTTCCCTCATCTCATCAGCGACGTGACCATTCAAACACAAGAGATTCAGAGAACCACTGCAAGACAACAAATGAGAAGACCAACTCCCAGACACATAATAATTCGACTACACAAAGTAGGCATAAAGGAAAAAATCCTAAAGGCAGAAAGAGAGAAAGGTCAGACTATCTACCGAGAAAGACCAATTAGAATAGCAGTAGACTTATCTACAGAAACACTTCAGTCTAGGAGAGCTTGGAGCCCATTCTCCAAAGTTGTCAAAGATAAACAATTTCAACCAAGAATTACCTACCTCTCTAAGCTAAGTTTCATCTGTGATGGGGAATTAAAATCCTTCCCAGACATTCAATCCCTAAGAGTTTATGCTGCCTTCAGACTAACTCTACAAGAAACGCTTACAAAGTACTAAACACAGAAGAAAGGTAAAAAAGAATGACAATGCCCTTCACAAGATTGCAGGAAAAAAACTGAAAACACACTGGAATCAACCCAATAATCAAAAGAAAGACAACAAACAAACAGCAGCAAAAACAACAAACACTATAAGAAGTTCATGACAGGGATAAACTCTCACATCTCAATAATTAGCCTGAAAGTGAATGGACTAAATGCACCACTGAAAAGACATAGAATGGCAAATTGTATAAAATATTATGAGGCTAAAATGTATTGTCTCCAAAGGACTCATCTCACCAGAAAGGACACTCACAGACTCAAAGTAAGAGGATGGGAAACAAAATTTGAGGCAAATGGAACGCAAAAGAAAGCAGGAATCATGATCTTAATACCAGACAAAATGCCCTTTAAGCTATCAAATTTTTTAAAAATATAGAAGGTTACTACCTAATGATAAAGGACTCAATCCATCAACAAGAAATATCCATCCTAAACATAGATGCACCCAACATAGGAGCATCAACTTTCATAAAGCAGTTTCTAGGTAAACTATAAAAAGATATTGACTCTAACACTATCATAACTGGGGACTTGAACACCCCACTAACAACCCTAGACAGATCATCAAGACAATAACTCAACATGGAGATCTGGTACCTCAGAGTGACGCTGGACCAAATGGACCTAATTGATACCTACAGAACATTCCACCCAACAGTCATGGAATATACATTCTACTCATCACCACATGGAACATACTCTAAGATTGACCACATCTTCAGCCATAAATCAAGCATAAACAATTCCATCAGACTGAAATACTTCCATGCACCTTCTCAGACCACAGTGTAATAAAAATAAATATCAACACCAACAAAGTTCCCTCAAAACAAACAAAGACACGGACACTAAACACCATGATGCTAAACAACTCCTGGGTCAACACAGAAATCAAAACAGAGATTAAAAGATATCTAGAAACAAAGAAAAATAAAGAAACATCTTACCAAAATCTCTGGGATACCATGAAAGCAGTAATAAGAGGAGATATCCAATCTCTATGAACACACATGAAGAAAATGGAAACAACACAAGTTAATAGCCTAATAAATCACCTAAGGAAGCTGAAAAAGCAAGACCACCAAACCCCTAACTTCAGCAGAAGAATCCAGAACACCAAAATAAAAGCCCAAATTCGGAACATAGAAGACAAAAATATAATAGAAAAAAATCAGTGAAACCAAAAACTGGTTTTTTGAAAGGATAAACAAGATTGATGGACCCCTAGCTAGACTGGCCAAGAAAAAGAGAGTAAAAGCCCAAATAAAAACAATCAGAAATGCAAAAGATGAAGTCGCAACTGATCCTGAAGAAATACAAATGATTATCAGAGATAACTATGTACACTTGTATGGAAACAAAGTTGAAAACCTAAATAAAATGGAGGACTTTCTTGCATCATACAACCTCCCCAGGTTGGAACAAGAAGAAATCGAGACCCTAAATAGACCAACAACAACCCAGGAAATCAACTATGTCATATGAAAACTACCTACAAAAAAAGCCTTAGACCAGATGGCTTTCCAGAAGAATTCTATAAAATATAAAAGGAGGAGCTGATACCAATCCTACTGAAAGTATTCCAGGCAATCGAGAAAGATGGAACTCTCCCCAAGTCATTTTATGAAGCTAACATCACATTGATGCCCAAACGAGGTAAAGATCCAACAAAGAAAGAGAACTACAGGCCAATATCCTTGATGAACATAGATGCTAAAATGCTCAACAAGATTCTAGCACACCAAATCCAACAACACATCTCAGAAATCATCTACTATGACCAAATAGGCTTCATCTCTGGGATGCCTGGCTGGTTCAACATCCACAAGACCATAAAAGTAATTAAATACATCAATAAATGTAAAGACAAAAACCACATGATTATACTATTAGAAGCAGAAAAAGCTTTTGATAAAATCCAGCACCATTTCTTGATAAAAACTCTCAAATATCTAAGCATAAATGAAACATATCTCAAAATAGTAACAGCCATATATGAGAAACATATCTCAAAATAGTAACAGCCATATATGAGAAACCCACAGCCAATATACTGCTAAAAAGACAGAAATTGGAACTGTTTCCTATGAAAAACAGTACAAGACAAGGGTGCCTACTCTCACCCCTCCTGTTCAACATAGTATAGGAAGTCCTAGCTAAAGCAATCAGACAAAAGAAGGAAATCAAGGGTATCTGTATAGAAAAATAAGTTAAGATATCCCCTCTTTGCAGATTCTATACCTCGAAAACCAAAGATAATCTGTCAAAAACCTGCTTGCACTGATAAGGGCTTTGGCAAAGTCTCAGGGAACATAATAAATGTGCAAAATAATAAGTGTGCAAAAGACAGTGGCATTTCTATACACCACCAACAAACAAACAGAACCCCAAATAAATAGCACAGTCTAATTCACAACAGTCACAAAAGAAATGAAATACCTTGGCATCTTCCTAACCAGAGACATGAAAGTCCTTTACAATGAAAACCACAAAACACTGCTCAAAGAAATTAAAGATGACACAAACAAATGGAAAAGTATTCCATGTTCATGAATTGGAAGATTCAACACTGTTAAGATGTTCATCCTACCCAAAGTATTCTACAGATTTAAAATAATACCCATTAAATTACCAGCAGCACTCTTCTCAGATGTGGAAATGACAATATAGGAATTCATATAGAAACAAAAATGACCACAAATATCCAAAAAAATCTTCAGCAAAAAAAACAAAGTGGGAGATATGACACTCCCAGACTTTAAAATTTATTATGAAGCTATAATAATCAAAAGAGCCTGTTTTTGGTACAAGAACAGGCATACAGACCAATGGAACAGGATAGAGATTCCAGAAGCAAAACCTCAATTTCTCAACCAACTCTTCTTCGACAAAGCCTCCACCAGCAACCACTAGGGAGAGGAGAACCTATTCAGTAAATGGTGCTGGGAAAACTGGTTGACCACATGAAGAAGATTAAAACAAGACCCTTACCTATCACCATACACAAAAGTCACTCTAAATGGATCAAAGATCTAAACGTAAAACCACAAGGTATAAGAACCTTAGAAAATGCAGGAGACATCCTTATGGAAATGGGAACTGGCAACCAATCCCTTATCAAAACCCCAAGTGCCAATGCCATAAGAAATAAGATAGACAAGTGGAACCTCATCAAACTGACAAGCTCTTGCAAAACCAAGAAACCATCAAGAGAGCAGGGAAACAGCTCACAGACTGGGAAAAAATATTTGCCAATTGGATATCTGACAAAGGCATAACATCTAGTATCTACAAGGAACTCAGATGTGCTAAAAAGAAAAAAACAAACAACCCCATTGCAAAGTGGGCAAAAGATATGAATAAGCACTTCTCAAAAGAAGACATATGAGCTGCAAACCCATACGTGAAAACATGCTCAGCCTCACTGCCCATCAAAAGAGGACAGGATAAAAAAATGTGGTACGTATACATGATGGAATGTTACACAGCCATATATAAAGAAAGACAAAATTATGAACTTCACAGCAACTTGGATGAACATAGAGTCTGTAATACTGAGTGATCTATCACAGAAACAAAGAGTCAAGTATCACATGTTCTCATTCATAAGTGGACCTTGAACAATTATCCTAATACTATGAGAAAAAGATTGTCAGTAGTGGGAAATTGCCGGGGGGGTTGGATTGGCAGTAGTGGGTTTCTGCTGGGGGGAGGGCATACTTCATCAACAAGGGTACCTACATAATGAACAATTTTATACTTGACCCTGAATTGTACCCCACAACTTTAAAATAAATTTTTTAAAAAAAAAATCCAAGTGCCCATACTATAAGAGATAAGATAGACAAGTGGGACCTCGTCAAGCTGATAAGTTTCTGCAAAGCCAAAGAAACCATTGAGAGAGCGGGGAGACAGCCCACAGAATGGGAAAAAATATTTGTCAACTGTATATCTGACAAGGGTCTGACATTCAGACTCTACAAGGAACTCAAACGTTCTGAAAAGAAAAAGCCAAACAGCCCCATTACAAAGTCGACAAAAGATATGAATAGACACTTCTCAAAAGAAGACAAATGTGCAGCCAACAGATACATGAAAAAATGCTCAGCCTCACTAGTCATCAAAGAAATGCAAATTAAAACCACACTGAGATGCCACCTAACTCCAGTCAAGATGGCCATCATCAATAACTCTAAAAACAACAGATGCTGAAGAGGATGCGGTGAAAAGGGAACACTTCTACAGTGTTGGTGGGAATGTAAACTAGTACAACCTCTGTGGAAAACAGTGACAATTCCTAAAAGATCTAAAAATCGACCTTCCATACAACCCCACAATCCCCCTACTGGGAATATACACAGAGGAACTCAAATCACTCTATGAAAAAGATACCTGCACACGCATGTTTATTGCAGCATTATTTACAATAGCAAAAACATGAAAACAACCGTGCTGCCCATTAGAAGAGGACTGGATTTTTTTTAATGTGGTACATAAACACAATAGTTATTATGCAGCCATAAAGAAGGACAAAACTATGAACTTCTCAGCAACTTGGATTGACTTAGAGGCTGTAATACTAAATAATCTATTACAGAAACAAAGATCCGAGTATCACATGTTCTTACTCATAAGCAGACCTTGAACAACTATTGTAATACTATAAGAACGGAATCAGCAGTACTAGAAGACTGCCAAGGGAGGACGGTGGGCGAGATTGGCAGTAGTGAGAAACTGCCAGGAGTGGGAGGCCACATCTCATCAGCAAGGGTACCTGCATAATTAATATTTATATATCTAACCCTGAATTGTACCCCACATATTTAAAATTAAAAATTAAAAAAATGCAAAACGGCCCAGCCCCGCCCCACCACCACAGCATCTGCGAGCGGCTCGGCCCGGCCCCGCCCTGCCGCCACCACGAGCGGCTCGGCCCAGCCCGGCTTGCCACCACGGTCCAGACACGCCTCACCGTCACTGCTGTGGCCGGACACCTTCAACACCGCTGTGGTCCTGGAACCGTTGCCACCACGGTCTAGATACAGCTGCCTCCACAGCCTGTGCCTGAGGTGATCCACCCCTCCACACAGGATATGCTGAGACTAAGATCGCTGCCGCTGCCACTGCCACCACCACTGCCACTTTGACTTCCGGGTGAGCCTTGAATCTCCTTCTGTGAGTCCACTCCCGACTGGCCCCCACTCAGGCTCCCCCCACCCCGTGGGACAAGCAACTGAGATAAAGACCACATGGAGCCTGAGACAGCACCACCTGCTGGCGACTCAAGGTAACAACACCAAAAGGTGAAACTGACCCATTGAATAAACTTGCCAGCTTGGGAAAAAACAGCCAGAAATTAGAACTGAAAGGACATTGAACTTAAATGAAAAGTTTCAAAGTGTACTAGATTCGTTCTGTTAGTTTAATAACTCAATTCCATCCCTTTCGGTCTGGCCCTTCCCCCCCCCCCTTTTTTTTTAGCTTTTTCTTTTTAATTTAGTTTTTGTTTGTTTTCTTTCTTTTTCCCTTTCTTCTCTCTATAAACTAGATCTTCTTTCTTTCTTTTGCCTTTACTTCTGTTTGTTCAATCTCCTATTCTTCTTTATGTGTATTCT
>CAUYQG010123946.1:0-29046 GCA_963574415.1 Tarsius wallacei | reverse complement strand
GCAGCTCTATTCACAATAGCAAAAACATGGAACCAACCGTGTTGCCCATCGAAGCTGGACTAGATAAAAAAAATGTGGTACATATACACAATGGAATATTATGCAGCCATAAAGGACAAATATATGGACTTTGCAGCAAATTGGATGGATTTGGAGTCTATCATACTCAGTAATCTATCACAGAAACAAAGAACTGAGTTCCATATGTTCTCATTCATAAGGTGACCTTGAACAATTATAATGCTATAAGAAAGCGATTGGCAGTAGTGGAAAACTGTCAGGAGAGGGGGGATGGAACTGGCAGTTGAGGGAAACTGCTAGGGGAGCGGAGGCATACCTCATCAACGAGGGTACCTGCATGATCAATGTTTGTATACCTAACCCTGAATTGTACCCACATCTTTATAATAAATAAATAAATTATAAAAATAAGAAAAGTGCCATTCTGTAGAAGAAGCATGCTAATCTTCCAGCTTGTGCCAGACACTGTCAGATGCTCTGTATGTATCATTTCACTCTATCATCTAAAAAGTTTATCTTATAGATGAAGATATGGGAAGTAAAAAGTGTTAAGCATTTTGTTCCATAGTACCATAGTAATATGTATGGTTAATGGAGGAACTGGAATTAACCAGTTCCTCCATTAACCAACAAAGAAAGAATACTCAAAGCAGAAATCTGCTTTTCAGAAATCCATTATGATATCACCAGCTTTTCCACTAATGCACACTATCTGGAATCCATTCCAGGACACTAAAATTAATTTAGGGAATTCTCTTTTAAATTTAGGAAATTTGAACCTATGCCCCAATTTACACGTCTTGCTTTCTGATCAAGTAGTGAAAAGTTACTGCATCTCATTTAACGATTGCCCCTGTGTAATACGGAAAGGGGGAGCTGAGTGCTTCTGAGCTTTGAATGGCACAGTCCTTCCAGAGATTTGTTTCCCAGACTTAAGGAAAAAGGATCAGCTAATCCCGCACCCGCAGTATAATCTCTGCGTTTCTTCATAACAGTAAAAATATCAACAAACACAGTGAGAAAAATCTGCCAAGATTTCTTCTTTTTTATTTATTGATCTAATATGGTGAGACAAAAGGAATGTATGTATCTGTAAGTGTTAATTCATTGATTCCCAAGACAGATTTAACTTTTATTTTTAATGCGCACCTTTTGAAACTATTTCATCGTGTGTGTGTGTGTGTGTGTGTGTGTGTGTGTGTGTGTGTGTGTGAGAAGGTGGTAGGTATTTCTCAAAGTGGGAGTTATTTTAAGGATGATGAATAACACTGAAGAGGGCAAATAAAAAGAGTCTTTTGAGTTTCACATTCATTTTTATTACATAATTTTGCCTGAAATGTTGGTTAAAATTGATACATAATGTGACCCTAATGTATGTATTTGCATTCATGCAATAACTGTGTAGATTGTTTTTAGCCAGAGGTCTTACTGACCTTGGCGACACTAGAAAGATTGCTTTCACATGGGTGAATGAGCTGAGTGTATTCCTCCAGTGTATTAGGCAAGCATGGCTTTGTCTTCTTACTAACATTGTGCCGTTCCTCTTTAATGTCTTGTGTATTTGTGTCAGCAAAATTAATTATGACTACGTTGGAAGAAAAAAGTAAACCACAAAGCAATTTTTATTCATACCTAAGTTTCTAGGTGTTTTTTGTTTTTGTTTTTGTTTTTTTGCAGTAAGAAACCCAGGGGAGAGGTTACCATTTGATCATTCACATAGTTTTTCCTTGACTAAGTCATTTTTTTTACAACATTATAAGTCTTAAAATGCTGTTTCTGTAGCTATCCAGTCATTGTTTATCTGTATGAGTTAAATTGCTCTTGTACAATAAGAATTGAGAGAAATTCTTTTTTTTCTGTTTGTATTCTTTTTATGCTTTCTATTTCTCTAGTGATTTTTTTATTTGTTGAATCGGTATACTCAAATTTTTCTTTAATTCTATGAATCTATTCAGAATAGCTACATTGAAACTTTGGCTGCTAAAATCATACATCGTGGTCCTGGAGTTAGTTTCACTGAGTGTTTTTTCTCTAAATATGGGTCACACTTTCCTGTATTTTTTGTATATTCTGTAATATTTGGTTGAAAACTGAAAATTTTCAGTAATATATTACAGTAATTTTTTGTGTTCTGATTTTACTTTTTCTTTTCTTTTTTATAACTCACCTGGACTTTATCTGTGGTATTTATCGTCCCTGCAGCATATGACGATTTGTACCTATGCTCAGATTTTTATTTTAGGTATACATTATGTTTAGCGACTTATTATAAAGGATATTGCAAAGAATACAGATAAAGAGGTGCATAGGGTGACGTATGGAAAAAGAATTTGGAGCTTCCATGCCCTCCCTGGTGCGCCACCCTTCAGGAAACTCCATGTGTTCAGTCATCTCGAAGCTCCAGGAATTGAGGGGGATTCTTTTTTGTTTATTTATTTATTTATTTCTTTTAGGGGAATTCTTTTCTGAACTAGTAAAGATCATTGAGGTAGACTCTCTTTTATTCTAACTTGGAAGCCGCTGTTTTGAAAAGTAAAAATAAAAGTGTGGAAGCCAGTCAAATTGAAAATTGTCAACTAAACCACAACTGCTTGATTTCACTTCCCTTTGCTGAATTCCTGATTTGTTACAGTTCATACTCTTGAGCCCAGCATTGAGATCCCTGAGTGTACAATCTAAGAAATAACCACATTTAGGGACTTTCTCTTTATTACTCATCTAAACCTGTAGTTTCACCTGTGTTACTTCTTTCTTTATTCCCTGATGCATTCCCAACAATCTCCTACCTTTTAACTCTATTCCTGCTTTCCCAGAACATCTGATGCTTTTCCATTTCTGTATATACAGTTATCTTCATTCTCGGAGGGTCGTTTCTGATATTTTTCTTAATTCTATCATTCATCCATCCTTAAGAAATGTTTATGATATAAACCATGCATTCTCAGTGGGGGCAATATTATTCCAAGGGAGCAAAAATTCGTTTGGGGATGGGGATGGGGAATCATACTCATTTTAAGCACAGATATATATACAGTGCATAAACATACAAACAGTGCAGTCATCCCTCAGCATCTGTGGGGGATTGGTTCCATGCTCCCCTACAAAGACCAAATTCATAGATGCTCAAGTCCTTCTGTAAAAGTGTATAGTATTTACATATTACTTATGCATATCTTCCTGTACACTTTAAATTATCTCTAGATTACTTGTAATGCCTAATACAATGTAAATGTTGCATAAATAGTTATTATACTGTATTGTTCAGGAAATAATGACAAGAAAAAGTCTACATGTTCAGTACAGATGCAATTTTTGCTTTTAAATATTTTTAATTCTTGGTTGGTTGAATCCACAGATGAAGAACCCAAGGATGTGGCTTTGATGTTTACTTGACACTTTTTCTACTATTTCTCGTTATTCCTTCAGTTACTTGGCTATAAAGAGTAACTTCTAACCCTCCTATTCCTGATCTACCTCCCTAAAAGACTGGAAAAAATGAAATACTTTTCCAGCAGATCTTGCAGTCTGAGGTGGCCATGTGCCACATTTAGAAGAAAGTTGCTGATGATGAGAATGGTAGTTCTGGGAATGTGTTTTTTTCTTACTTAAAAAAGGCAACTGTATTTATCTTTTTCCCTTTTTTTTCTGTCTTTGAATGCAAATATAATGTCAGGATCTGGCAGCCACTTTGCAATCATGAGGCAGCAGACCCAGGGATTAAAAACCCAGCATGCTATGGACAGCAGAGTAGAAAGAAAGGAAGAGACTGAGTCTGGGAAGATGACATGGAATAGCTGAACCAGTGCAAGGGGCTGCCATGCTGTTCCGTGGGACGTCTATACTGCTTGAGCCACTCTCAGTTGGGTGTGCTATTACTTCAAGCTAAATGCATTCCTAACCAATATAGGAGATAATGTCAGCTGATAGGGAAGGAGAGACTCTAACATTTTTCTGCCCTGTCTTCCAAGTCTAAGTGAACATTAATCCTCCAGGTGATGACCATAACATGAGGCCTCTGTAACCTTAGCTCATTAGTGTTCCTTGACAAGAAGCATGTTTTACCTTGTTTGTAGTTCTTGCATGTCTTCCATTTCAAAATAGAGTGAAAGCTCATGGAAGGTGGAAATCCAAGGATATGTATACAGCAGTTTCTCGTCATCTCTCCCACTGATTATGTCCTTGATTATGTTCTACATACATGGAACCTGGGTGTCCTCAGCCTCTGAGATAACTACCCTACCAGCCCTGGTCTAGCCCAGTAAGAAAGAGGAGCACATTCCCTGCCCCCCTTCTAACTCTCTCTCATACTCTGTGCTTACCTCTCAATTAAACAAAACCTCTGAAGGACAAGACAGCAGCGAATGAAGACACACATTTGCAATATCACACAGAACAGTTTAACTCCCTCTAATCGCAATTCAACTCCTGGCCATTCTAGGAGGATTCAGCCTTTGCATAATCAAAATCCCACTGAAGGGCTGACTTTCTCTCTCCCTCTAGGGTTGATAAATATGCTACCACTAACAGAGGAACTACAACCGGTTTTAGAAAAACATTTGGTTCCCATTTGTGTAAATAAACATTTCAGAATTATTGAGATTTAGCCTCAGTTACAATGCTTTAAACACACGTTAAAGAACAGTCTTTATGATTCATATAATATATTTAGTGGCTTCACAGGTGAAGAGATTAGAAAGACTTTCGAGTCACGTTTTGGTCATAAAAAATTTAGAAACTAAAGAAAGTAAGGAAGAAAATAAAAATTAATTATGACTATCACCTAGAGATTATGTTTGGCTATACAATTTGGGGTTTTTACATGTGTATGTGTGTGTGTGTGTGTGTTTCAATCTGTTGATCACATATTAATTTAATATGTTGTTAGCATTTTCCTATTTCATTAACTATTCTGTGACAACACCTTTTTTAGTAATGGCATAACATTTTCTTATATTGAAATACAATTTATGTTTAAAAAACTCAATTCTTAGACCTTAAATTTTCTCCTATTTTCATGAACATAAATACAGCTACAAGAAATACTTTTGTAGATAAATCTCTGGGCATGCTTTAGAGTTATATTAAATACATTTTCTAGGGTTTCAAATCAAATTGAAATCTGGAGTTAGCCAAAATAAAGTATTATTTTATTCTATACTCAACTTCCATCCAAGGATGTCTGAAACCATCAATTCACTTTGTTTCAGATGCCAATATTTCTTATGTTCTTGAGTTTCTGAACATTTAGACCCTTTAGGTAAACCAGTCTTTGTTCAATAAGTTTTAGTGATCGTTTAGTGTATAACCAACCAAGAGACCTTATTGCCAGATGACAAAGTGGCTAGTCTTCTGTAAGGTTTCCTGATTTGGCACATTAAATTATAGAAGCTTCATTTTCCTGGCAGTTTGACCATCAAGCTTGTCAGTGCATGAATAGATGCACTTCTGTGTTAATGTTATTTTATGTCTATTAGGCACTAATGGGTTTTTAAATAATTAGTTTATAATTCATTTCATATCTCTCAAGTTATTAATGAGGGAGAGAATACTGGATTGGGCAACAAAACAGTTATAATGTTTCATGTAGCAGATTAAAAGAGTTGGATCTGGTTAAGTCAGTTTTTGTAAATAATGCTACTTTTAGTTTTGTTCAACTTAGAACTCAGAATCTTATTTATGTCTTTAATCTTTATTTATAATTATAATACAAATCCATTGCAACTGTGGAAAAATTGAAAATGCAGGGGAAAAAAAGGAAGAAAATAAAAATTAACTAAAATCCCACCTTCCTAAGAGGTGACTGAAAATTTGGTACATTTTCTTCAAGTCATTTTTCTATGCACACTTAAAATTAAAACATACATGCTATTTTTGGTTTTTCTTTCTTTATTTTAAAGATGTGGGGTACAATCCAGGGTTAGGTATACAAACATTGATTATGCAGGTGCCCTTGTTGATGAGGTATGCCCCTCAACTGCCAATCCCACCCCCCTTCCTCCCCTGACAGTTTCCCACTACTGCCAATCCCTTTCTTATAGTATTATAAGAGTGAGAACATATGGAACTCTGTTCTTTGTTTCTGTGATAGATCACCGAGTATGATCAACTCAATCCATCCAAGTTGCTGCAAAGTCCATGTGTTGTCCTTCTTTATGGCTGCATAATATTCCATTATGTATATGTACCACATTTTTTTAACCCAGTCCAGCTTCGATAGGCAGCCTGGTTGGTTCCGTGTTTTTGCTATTGTGAATAGAGCTGTAACCAGCATGTGTGTGCAGGTATCTTTTTGGTAGAATGACTTGAGTTCCTCAGGGTATATTCCCAATAGGGGAATTGCTGGGTTATATGGAAGGTCAAGTTCTAGTTCTTTCCGAAATGCCACACTGTCTTCCAAAGAGGTTGCACGAGTTTGCATTCTCCCCAGCAGTGTAGAAATGTTCCTTTTTCTCCACATCTCAGCCAGCATCCGTTGTTTTGTTTTATTAATGATGGCCATTCTTACTGGGGTTAGGTGGTATCTCAATGTGGTTTTGATTGGCATTTCTCTGATGATGAGTGTGGCGAAGCACTTTTTCATGTGTCTGTTCTTTTGAGAAGTGTTTATTCATGTCTTTTGCCACTTTTTAAGGGGGCTAAAACATACATGCTATTTTTATACTCATCTCTATATTGTAACCACTGCTCCATTTTATTAAAATTATTCAAAAATAACATTGAAATAGCTGCATAATATCGCAGTGATAAATGTGCCATAATTTAATCAATTTTGCTGATGAGTGATGTTTTATACTTTTTAAAAAAATAATACTTCACTACCAAAAATCATTCTGAAATGAACATCTTTGAATGTCTTTGTCAAAATATTAGACTAATTCTATAGGATAGATTTCCTAAAGTGGAATTACTAGATTAGAGAATAAGAGTTTTTATTAGGTTCCTGTAATACAGTCAAATTGTTTTACCCATAAAGTAATTCACACTCACATCACTAGGATAAGAGAATACTTATCTTACCACACCCACATCAGCTTTTCTTTTTTTTTTTTACTAATTTAATGAGTGAAACATTTTTATTGGCATTGCTAATAAGCATTTCCATAGGTTTATTGATTATTTGTGTTTCTTCTGTGAAATGTAAAGTTTTGTGCTTCTGAGAACAAAAAGTTGGCTGTAACAGTCATTGTAGGTGTACTGAAAAAATGTTTGCTTGAGAATAATTGAAATTAACTTTAGCATGAATTATACACATACTCTACCGTATAAACAACTTCATACTATTCACTCCAGATGGATGAAAAAATATAAAAATTAAAAATTAAAGCCAAATAGTTCTTAGGAAAAATAGGGATAATTTTTTCAATAAATCTTGAAAAGGGGAACATCTTAGCAATCAAAATTCAGAAGCTACAAAGAAAGAAGTGGAGAAATCTTGCTACAGACTCAAGATTGCATCACAAGTAAAAATACATCTCTGATTGTGCAGACCATGGTTGTCATTATAATTTTTTGCAGAATCCCAATGCAAATGCTCTCTTGCCACAATTAGACTGTGAACATGTTTACTTAGCAGCTAGGCTACAATAGCCGTCAGGGTTCCCCAGAAACTTCATCCTTGTTCTGTGAGGTTCTCATGGGACAGAGTCTTTTTATCTCAATGTTCTGAGTGTGTGGCCTCTGCTCCGCTCTGAATATTTGTGTCACCCCATTTCGTATGTCAAAATCCTAACTCTGAGGATGATGGTGTTGGGAGGTAGTATCTTCTGGAAGGTGATTGGGATGTGAGAGTGGAGCTTTTAGGAATCAGATTAGTGCCCTTATAAAATAGTTCTGAAGGAATTTATTTGCCCCTTCCACCAGGTGAGAATGCAGCAAGAAAGCATTGTCAATGAGTAATGGGCCCTTACCAGACACCAAATCTGCCAGAATCTTGATCTTTAACTTCCTGGCCTCCAGAACTGTGAGAAATACATGTTTGTTGTTTATAAGCTACCCAGTCTATAGTATTTTGTTATAGCAGCATGAATAGACTAAGCCTTCATCTTCAAGGTCAGCCAATGCCCACTTCAAGATGACTGCTTCAGCTAAGCCGTCTCATCCATATTCCAGAAACAGGAAGGAAAAAGGATGAGCAAAAAGGGGACAAAGGGCATGCTCAGGCTACATTTAAGGAAGATTCCAGAAAGATGCTCCATGAAATTTCTCTAAATATCTTACTGGACAGAAGTTACCCACAAGCTGCACTCATCTGAAAATTCACCTAGAATTAATGGATCCTCTCACTTGAGAAGAGTGATAGTGTGGATATTGGGAGGATAATGAGCAGTCTCTGTTACCCTCGCTATGTGTAACAAGCAATGCTTCTGTTGGTGTCCGTGTCTTTGCATTTCCTGGTTGGTAGAACTAAGGTATTTCATGATTTCCAGGTTGTGTCAATATTATAGCTAATTCTACCTATGGCAAGCAGAATTATAACTTATAATATTATTTTCTCTAATATTTTAGAGATAATAGAAGAAAATTTTAAATGTCATGAACTTTGCTTCTTGTATCTCTTCCGTTCACAGTGTTCAAGCAAAGGACTACTGGTAATTGAGGAAAATATAATAGCTTTGGATATCCTATGTCCACATTCACTTCCACACAGCACTATGTGTCTGTCATAGCATCATGTCCTCCAAACATATGCACAGCCTTCCAGGTGACCCTGCTGCAGGGCCATTCACTCCCCTCTACACCAACAGAGTTATTCCTGGCCATGATATAATTAAGATAAGAAACTACAAACCTACTATTTAGTGATTTAGTGATTTTTCTTGAAAAATTGGTAAGCAATTGTCACCAAATTATTGTTAGGCTCCTGGAGCAAATTTCTCACAAGGTCCCAGGATCAGTTTTTTCAGCCATATGTTCATAGACTGGTTTGATGATTGCTGTTTTTCTGATACTCTTAATTTCGTTGTTTCTTGCTATTCATTTAAAACTAGCTGTACTAACTGAGGGCTTTCCCAAATGACCCAACAAGAACTTGTGTTAATAGCTCTTCCCATCATCTGTCACCTTGATGGGCTTAGAAAACAACTCAGATATTAACAAGGACCCAAAGTCACTGTTGCAATTATGAACTGGTTAATTCAATCCTTTCGACAATTCTTTCCTAGGGGAATTGGACAACGTGTAGTCTTAGGCCTTTTGCCTTCATGTGTAGGGGTTCTTATCAGTCTCCAAATAATCAATTAGGAACAACATGACTAAGGTTTAGATAGCAAAATATTTTTCTTCCTTTTAATGACTTTTTTAACAACATAACCTTTCCTCTTCTAACCAAAAGGCCAAAAAAAAAAAAATTGTTTCATTTGATTTTGCTTTCCTAGGTCATCCTGTAATATTAAATGAAATTATGGAAAATATCAAACTCCGAAAAATACTACTTGAGATGCCTTCATCATTGCATTTTAAGGTCAGTGGTCAGTCATCTCCTAGGTGCTAAGCTGCCTGAACGACAGCCCAAATGTGTGTGTTTGGTAGGGGTATGGGGGAAGAAGGGGGCATGGGACCTTAATTACACTTTGAAAAAAATGTTGGCATTTAGTTTTCAGATAGAGTGCTGAATCATTCATATTATAACACCATGATGATGTCTTTCATCATTTTGCCCTTGTAATGGATTATATCAATCTATTTTAACTCAGTACATATTAATATTATTTGGCTCTTCATTTAAATGACACAGATACAAATGGCCAGTCATGGATAAGATTTCTCACTTGTAAGTGAAGTTCCACTAGGTTATAAATAGCTAATGATTCTCCAAACTCGTCTGGTTTACAGGAGAAATAACTTAATGAAGACTCCGATTACTTTGTGTGGCTTTGCTAATGTAAATGAGTAATGTGTATTGATTTTTCACAGCTTAAAAATCTTTTTATTCATCTTGTGCGAGAAAGTCAGTTAAGGAATTATTAATGACAAGATAATTGCTTTAAGATCTATGCCCTAATTAAAACAGTAAATTCTTTATTACATCTTTATTTTAATTAGATATACAGAAAGACAATAATTTTTACAAGAAACCTTGTATAAAATAAAATTGCCTCATTTACAAATGCATCAAAAGAACCTGCAGTGGTGCTACTCAGAGACACTGTTGAGAGCCAAAGCCACAGTGATCCCACTTCCAGTCAAAACTGAGATGCCATCTGACTGAAATTAATAATGTTAAATAGACTATTTTACAATGCTGGTGAACTATAGCAGGATATTTTTACTTTTTACTTATTTTTTTTTTATTTCTTAAAGAAAGGATTTTTTTAAAGTGTAAAAATTTCAATGGTCCAAGTGTGGTGGCTTACACCTGTAATCCTAGCACTTTGGGAGGCCAAGGAGAGAGAATTGCTTGAGTCCAGCAGTTCGAGACCAGGCTGGGCAACATAGTGGGAACTCATCCCTACAAAAAATAAAATAAAATAATTTTTTTAAAGTTCAGTGGAAGACAAGGAGAAAAATGAGTTTGTCAGGGAAGTTATATCAGCTTGAGTTTGGTTTTACAGAGAAAAGTACAATTTCTCTGTTTCTTCAACTTGCGAGATGATGCTTTTTAATGTTTTGTCCTGAGTTGTGTGTATTGAAAAGCCAAAACCAAAATCAATAACGGCCTTCCACCTATCATGTCTTCATTTTCTACCTGTTTTTCTGTCTTTAATTCCAACTCACGAGTCACTGAGGCAATAAATGCTTCCTTGTGGAGTATAATTGCTGACTTGAAGGTTGGTGGGTAAGTTAACATTTGAGTGTAGATATGTGGTAGGCACTGTGTGGGGATCTTTCCTCTGTTATCTAATAAACACAATAACCCAAATTAGGAAAGCAGGGGTTCCATTTGATAGAGAAATGAACTGAAGAGGGAGCTGCCACCAATGTGGATCATCTAATCCAGGGGTCAGAACACTACAGCCTTTGGGCCATATTCATCTTGTCACCATATTTTATAAATAACGTTTTATTGGAATGTAGACACAACTGTTTGCTAGGCGTTGTCTATGACTGCTTTCACAGTATAGTGGCAGAATTGAGTAATAAAGTGACAGACACTCTGATCTGCAAAACCTAAGATAGTTATTATCTAGCCCTTTAGAGAAAAAAGTTGCAGACCTTTAGTGTAAACAGGAAATCCAGAACTGCTTTCACAATAGCAGCCCCTCTCATTCATCTACAATCCCATTGTGTAACGTGCTCTGTTTAAAATCATTCATCCCTGTTTTCTAGCATGTTCTTGATACTTCGTCTATCCCTTTTTCCTTCTTTTATTTGGACACGTTTAATATCAGGGCCTTTCCCCATTGAGCAACATCTCATCTCTTTTCTTAATAGGCTGAAATAATGTCTCTCTAGCCAATTTCTCTCTTTGCTGTCATTATTTATTTAACTCTAACCATGTTATCTCACTCAATACAGTATTTTGGACCTCAGCTAGTCAGAGGATTATTATAGCAAATATTATTTCATGTTGCTCCCCTTGTTATCTAAATTACTTCTCTTTAATTTTCCCACAGAACATTGGAGCCTGACTGCTGGAGAAAGAGTCACAAGCCTTTACAATTTAGAAGTCTACAACTATCACATAACAAAAATCAAGCTGAGCTTGATTTTTG
This sequence comes from Tarsius wallacei, assembly GCA_963574415.1. Taxonomy (NCBI): domain Eukaryota; kingdom Metazoa; phylum Chordata; class Mammalia; order Primates; family Tarsiidae; genus Tarsius; species Tarsius wallacei. The sequence goes on along the minus strand of CAUYQG010123946.1, from coordinate 17,374 downwards.
GGAAGCCAAAGTAGGAGGATTGGTTGATGTCAGGAGTGCAAGATTAGCCCAGGCAACACAGAAAGACCTCATCTCTATGAAAAATGAAATATTTAGCCTGGCATGGTGGTCCCAACTGCTTAGGAGGCTGAGGTAGAAGGATCGTCTGAGCCCAGTCATTCAAGGCTGTGATGAGCTGTGCTCATGCCACTGTTCTCCAGTCTGGGTGGCAGAGTGAAACCCCAACTCAAAACAAAAACAAAAACAAAACAATACATAATAAAAAATCAGATCAAAGGAGCTCCATGCTCAGAGACCCTGTACTTCCCTGACTTGAAGGAAAAGGGAGAACAATGGGGATGAGAGGGGTATTCTTGCCATAAAACACATTAACCAATGGATAGTATAATGCCAAAGACATTCTTTGTCCACAAACACTGCTTGTTATGCAGTAAAAGTTGCCCATTTTGAGATTTATCTTCAATAAGTTTAGTCGTATGAACTAATGCATTAGATCTCTGAAAAAAGGGATCCGTCCAGCCAGCCCTCCTGAGGGAGTCAGTTCCAGAAATAGTTTTGAGATTCAGTTATGTGTGGGGCACTAGCCTAAATGCTATGGCATTGTTTGTCTTCTAACAAGGAAAAAATACCCATCCTTTGTTTTAGATTGCTTAGAGCTTAGTACAGAGATTAAAACAAATTTACAAAGTATAACCTACAAAGTAGAAAGAAATTGCACGGTAGAAGACACAGCAGAACACTGTGATGGTTCAAGGGTGAAACAATTTATATGAGAGGAGGAAAGCAAGAGAAATTCTAATAAGTCAAAGGTTAAAAGTAGCGAAAATTAGAAACAGTCTAAAAATATGCAAGAACAAGGCAATAAAAATAGAATATTTATACCATGGAATACCATGTAGTATCAATGATTCTGCAGAAGAAAGTTCATGACAGGGGAACATAGCACATTTTTAAATGTGTATGTCTAATTTTGTTGACAACTTAAATTGTGTTTAATATATACATTAAATATGTGTAGGGAAAAGCATTGGACAGTACATACCACAATATTCACAGCAGTTATCATTGGGTAATGGAGTTATGGTTGACTTTATTGTTTTATGTTTTTCTATATTTTTCCAATAAGTATTATGACTTTTATAATTATGTTTCTTTTTATGAGATAAAAAGGATGTAACTAGGAATGCTGTGGGCAATCAGAAGGAAAAAAGGGATAGTCCCTCTCTTAAGAGAATTTGATTACATATTTTTAAATTTTTAGCCCCACAGACATTTTTAATGTTCATTATGATCTTAATTACTTTCTCAGTAAGCATTGTATAATGAAAATACAAAAGTCTAAATATATGCAACATACCCACACCAAAAAAGAAAAATTTCTAATCTTGAATTTGAAGATTTTTGTAAGTATGTGGTGTGTCCACCCTTGGGGTTGGAAACCATCTTAGAAACAGATTGCCTTAACTGGAAAATTTAAGAGAAAAAGTTCTCGTTGTTTCCTCCTGAGTATCAAGGAAGCTAAAAGAAGCATACACTGTCCCTATTCATTGGAGTACTTACTTTGAAGGTCTTTGGGGCTCCAAAGATCATCTACAGACTATCTTCCTCCTTTTTTCAAGACTTAGACTATTTCCTCAGTCTTCTTGCTCACCCTTCTGCTCTTGGACTGACTAAAAGGTTTCCTCTTTCCTATATGGCCTGCAACCCCTTCCTTCATCTCCCATGTCTCACAACATAGCTCTCCCTTCCTGGACCCATAATATTTCTACACTTCTTATTGGATTGGACTATATTTATTTGTATGTTCTCTCTCTCTTTTTCCCCTACTTCACTGAATGCAAGACCAAATTTAAATTGTATTTCCAATACTGAGAGTAAGTATTTGAATTGCCTGTAATAACCAAATAGCTCTGCTCAGCAAAATTTGATATTTGCTGGCCTTCCAGCTCAGTTCTTAGAAATGTCCCATCTTCCTCCTCTTCAGTGAAGGTTCTTAGCACTACAGAGGCATGGCACTTCGCGGAAAGTTCTTAGCCACAGAGGCATGGCTCGGAATTGAAGACGTGTGGGGCCAAGAGCTGCACTAGAGCATATTTTTCTAAACTGTCACATTTTAACATATTTTTAAACTAATATGTTGATGCCACTTTTGTGAAGGCTACCACGAAAAGTTGCTAAAGAAAACAGTGACATGCAATTGAAACATTCATGACACTCATGATTCATAAGACTCATAAAAAGGTAACCAAATGATGGTGCCACTTCACATGTGTCCTCCTCCACAAAGTCTGCTATTGGCACATCCTACCCCATGCTTATTCTCACTCCTCCTGTCTTTAGGGTCTTCCCCCCTATACGAATAGGCCCTTCCAAAAGTTACCCAGTCTGGCCCTGCTACCCACTTTCCTCTCTGCTAGTCTGGCAAGCCTGTACAATTTCCATTTCGAGGATTTTGTTGAGATGGTCTTTGCAGCCTAGTAAAAAGTGTAGTCTCTCTCCAGGGAATAAATTTTAATGCATAGCTGTAAAATCAACATTATCTATTATACTTCTCAAATCTATATTCTTATTTTTTGGTCTACTTAATCTGTTAAAGATTGAACAAAGTATGTTAAAAGCTCCAGTAAGTAATTTTTATGGTAAATGAAGTATTTAAGCTAGCAAGGCCTTTATTCAGGAAGGAATTAGAGAAAAAGGATGGAATGGGGCCCTGTGAGCACCTTGTTAATCCTATAATACAGAAGACTGGCTCTCTTTTCTATAAACACATCATCTTTTCTCAGGTGTTAAGGTATATGGTAAGATGGGGGAAGAGGAGCAAGAAGTGTGAGGAGAGGAAAAATCCCTGATGAAGACAATCAATATTGACTTGTTTGTGGAACACCCACTATTCTTGGGCTTTTCAAGTTATGGCTAATACATTATTTCTAATCAGCACTAAAAATAAAAATATGAATTTATAGACTGTTAATCAGTCAGGCTGAGGCTGTGTTAAATTGTTGTGATTTTCTGCTCTCTGAAGAGATGGTGGTGTCCACTGGATTTGCTTTCTATCCTTGACCACACAACACCCCTGAATATTGTACCCCAAATTGGAATGAAATCAGAAAAGATACCCAAGAAATATCAGATAGCCATCTTGAGAGGCAATACATACTCTGTCTCTTTTTCCATAAATTATTTCTGTTTAATTCACATGAGTATTTGAGGGCACGAGACAGGAATATTCTCTTCACAGAGAATAGGAGATTACATTTCCATAGTAAGTCCATTTATTTTTACCATTATGAAAGGGAGGAGGAAGATTTATAAATTTGTGGTCTCTTGTAAACAAATATCCTTTGTGAAGCATGCATATTTTTAATTGTCTTCTTTTCTTTTGGGAGCCCAGCCCAAGATAATTTTTGCAGACAATTAAATTAGGATAATAATAATAATAATAATAAATACATCTAAAGTGTTTGCTACAAACCAAGCACTTTTGAGACATTTTATATATGCCAATATATTTAAATCTCACTGTTACCGTTTGACTAATGAGGAAACTGAGGCACAGAAAGACTTATCTAAGGTTAAAGAGCTAGTATGTGCCAGAGCCAGATTTAAATCCAAGCAGCTTGCTGTTGGTCATTAGGCTATACCATTTCTTAAATATGAGGGAAAAGAAACATTTTCGGTGGCTAAGTATGTTCAGGTCTCTATCAACTGCAGGCAAAATTCAATTCCAGAGATAGTTTTGAGATTCAGTTATATGTGGGGCATTAGGCTAAATGCTATGGCATTATTTTTTTCTAAAGGGGGGAAAAACTCCTTCCCTTGTTTTAGATTGCTAGAGTTTAGTACAGAGGCTAAAACAAACATACAAAGTATAACCTACAAAACAGGGCAGAAAAAGATTGAGTGTGACTATGTTTTGTTTTTTCTTATAAGTTACAGATCCTATTAGGTTTTCCAATGTTCAGTATAAGGAAACAAGGAATTTATTGTCAACTATTCCACAGAACTGGGGTTAATCCTCCTGAAGTATGCAATCTTTATTCCCAAGGCTGTGTTGACTGCACGGTTTGTCATCCTTTAGTGCTTGGATGAAGTCATAAAACAAGGCAAAAGCAGTAGATAGGGATAGCTCATAAATTGCACCTTACTTATTAAGTGATTTATCTCGTCCTTTTTTTCTGAAATTATGATTTCTTTTTTCTTCACCTCACTCTGAGTCTTTGATTTTCCAAAATATAAGGTTGTGTAGTACTTCTGGTGTTAAAGACATGAGCTAAATTTGTGTTTTTTCTTCAGGGTCTTAAATATTTCTGACAGTTTCCAAACCTCAACACAATGCAAAGTATTAGGAGATAACATGCATGTAAAGCACCCACACAATGACTGTCACAGAAGCGGGCATGGTTATTACTGACCATTATTGCAGGGTTTTGTTTTTTGGTGTTTTTTGTTTGTTTGTTTGCTTTTTGTTTTGTCAACCCTATCAAGCTCCAAACAGCAGGAGCCATTTTTTAAATCTTTTTTTCCCCGTTTTTATTTTAGATTATGATGCATAGTTATTACATGTTCATATTTGTAGTGGAGAAGGGATGGAATCAGTTCTCAGGCGTCCTATTTCCCATTTTCCAGGTGGCCCATTGTACCCAATAGGTGATTTCTGAACCCTAAACCCTTTCTCTTCTTTCCCCCTTATTGGTGTCCACAGTATCTATTATTTCCATCTTTGTGGCCATTTAGCTTTCACATATAAGTGACAACATGTGATATTTGGTTCTCTGTTTCTGAGTTAGTTCACTTGAGATAATGTTCCCTAACTCCATCCATGTTACCGCAAAGGACATTTTCATTGTTTTTTTGGCTGTGTAGTATTCTATGGTATTGTGCCACATTTCCTGGAAACCGTTTCTGCCACACCCTTCTGGCTTGAATTGTATGGCAAGGGCAGATAACATGTGTCTGTCAAAAAAACAGCATAGCACAAAGTTGGAAAACTATAGGTCATTTGGAACAAATTCAAAGGACCATATTTGATTGAAATATGGAACAAATTGGTGGACTATTGTGAATATGAACTGGTGAAATCAAAGATGGTATTTGGCTGTATTTTGTGACTTTTAACATTTATTTGTTGCTTTCATCTGAAAAAAAAGTGTTCTCTGAGAATAATGAGACAAATGTAATTCTTTAATATTTTAGGCTTGCCTAGAAGTTAAAAAGTAACAGAAAATGAAACTATGTCTTGATTTTGAATCAATTGTGCCTGTTGTATTTTGTTCCAAATTCATTTTTACCTGATAATTTAGCTTGCCCCTCACTAATTAGCATTTAAGTCAATTTAAGTAAGAATTTAGGTAAAACACAATTATATGCATCTAGAGATGATTAGATATATAATATATTCCACTGTTAAATTTAAATCATTTTAGATTAGCTGCTGGCTTGGATTATTTACCCCTCTGCTTCAGTTATTGCAAAAAATAATAATCAAGATTTGACTTACTGAAATTCTGAGTTTGTCTTCAAGGTGTTCATTCCCCAAAGAATACAGGCAGCATGAATAATTTCAATGCATATGTCAATCTTTGTGCAGTATTCCAGGATGCAAGTATTCAGTATGAACTAAGCTGAGATTCGTTTTTCCCTGCCTCAGGGTAAATATTTTCTTCATAATATAGAAATGCATGGTTAAATATGAATAGTTGATTATATGAATGAAATCTATTTTTCTTTGTAAAACAAACTGATTTTCTCTCAAAGTTTTAGTCTACGTAAAAACAGCAGCAATAATAACTACCTTGCCTGGAGTAGAATATACTCCATTAATAAAATATTAACATGCTCAAGTATTTAAATACCTTTATTAAAATACATTTGCTAATTTTTTCTTTCAAGTATAACACTTAATGAATCTAAATGATCAAACTTTTGAGAAAATAATACGTACTTGTCCACGAATAAATTCATAATTCACAAAATATAGTCAGATTGAGTCTGTTGCTCTGCAGACATAGCAGTACCTGTGGTTATGAATTGTTGATGGTCACAGAAAAGGCAAAACATAAGAAACCATCTTCTTTTGAATATGAAAAGCCATTCTACATCAGAAGAAAAGAGTACCTGAATGCATTGCTGTGTTCACAGGTTTGCAGAGTTTAATTAATTAATTAATTAATTTTTGCAGAGTTTAATAATATTGAGGTGGGGAGGGCATAGACTACAGCAGTGAGAGCCAGCACCACATCCCAGAAAACAGGCTAGGACTAGGCATACCTCACCAGATGCCAGTGTAGAACAGCCAGGGAAGCAGCAGACATCATCTTAGAGGCTAGCAAGGAGCAAGCACAGCACCGGTAACAGAAACATGTAGATATCCTTCTCCCAATGTTGAAATGGTTGTCTAACCTGAGAGAACCTAGAAAAGAGAATTTTTTAATCAATTAGGTTTAAATATCAAAAAGATAGTCATCTCAATGGGATTGTATTGACATAAATGATGCTATTTTAAACTGGAAGTGATGAGGAGTAGTATTTTGGGGGTGCTTTACATCATCATCTACCTTCTGCTGTGGGTATACTTTGACCTTGCTCCAAGTATTTCATAAAGTCCTGGATACTATAGGAGCAGAGGAGAGGGGCATAGAGCCCAGACTGAGGGGACGGGAGGAAGTAGAATCTTCAAGGAAGATTTCCTCAAGGAGAAGTTGCTTGATGTTACCTCAGTGAACATGGGTGAGGACAGTAAGCCCCAGAGCACAGATGTCCTTGATTTTTAACTCAGTGCTCTTTACACAGTGCCATCTACCTGACAATCATTATAGTCAACCGGCTCATTTCCTGGCACCCTTCAAAAGAAAGGATATAGGCAAAGTTGATATTTCAGACATACATTTTATTTCATTATCCTATAGCAAAATAGATTTACACAAATCAAAGAGGAGTGGTTCAGAACTCCTGGTGACAGGAAACCATGTATCACTATAGGGAGCCTTGTAAAACTCCATTCAACGTGAAACACATTTTGGTGATATGTTATAAAAGTCTACGTGGAACGACAGAAGTGCAAATAACTGCTTAATCTGCAAAGGCTTGTCCAACTCATAGGGAAAAAATGTAACAGAACAACTGCACATGAGTAGCGCCAACCCTCTGACAGTCCTAGGAAGCTGCTTAGCTCAGCAGACTCATTCCCACAAAGGTGAAAGCTTTGTTCCCACATTAGTGGGGCCTCTGTGGGCCTGTGTCCTTGGCTCAGAGTCAGATGATTACACAATGCTTCTCATAAGTGAGCCAGCGGAACAAGACATCGGAAGGGCAAGAATGCTTAAAAGCACAGCTGTCAAACCTGGAGACATTCTCCAGATGTGTCTTGGCCCTTTGTTTGGGAACTCCTTGGTGAAGAAAACTTTTAAATCCCAGCAGAGAGGCTATGAGGGTCCAAGGTAGAAGGCACAGTTATGAAATGATTCATTGTTGTCCAGGTTTCCTCACTGGTACCACATGCTGACTAGAATTATTTGTTTTTAGAAGAGTGGTCAAAAGGTTTTTGTGTGTATTTTTGTCATTGATGGGTACACTTGACCCACATTTAGAGATGGCTTTGGGTTGTTGAGGGCACTCCTCCTGGCTTGGGGTCTTTGTCACAGTTTGGCTTCCAGAGTAGAGCTCACAGACATTGCTTCTCAGTCTGCCCCATCCACCCCACAAACACATTGGACCCAGTTGGCAACCTCTTCCCCACCTCCCACTTCCATCACTCTCTTCTTAGTCGAAATTAAATTATATTATCACTTCAACACTTTAAAAGTCTTTATGTTCCAACTAATTTTGGTTTATTTGTTAATAATTTCTCTCTTCTTTGCTCAATTACTGTCTCAACATATGTCAGTTGAGGCCGCTGTGCTAGGTACTTGGGAAACAAAGCACATAGTCCCTACCCTCATGGATTCACAATTTCACAGGGAAGATTGTAAATCTTAGCAAACCATTACAAATATGCCTATAAAGAATGTGGAAAAGAATGCCATGTTTAATAAGACTGCTGAAAATTATATAAAATAATAATTAGGGTGAAGAAGTTTATCAAAAATCTGGAGAAAGGGCTGGGGCACAGAAATTCACGGGGAGTTCTGGGAGTTGATGAATTGCAACAAAGGCTAAGGTTAAAAGGTAAATTTGTGTCTATGTCCTAATCCCATTTTATATTTTAGGAGTGAAAGCAGTTCGAACCTATATTTCAGAAATTTCCCTTAATTATAAAATAAACTGGCACAGATGACACAGATGGTATCTATAGTAGCTTACTGTGGGTATCATTTAGAAGTTTCATTAAGTCACTAGTAACAGTGAGTTAAGCAGGAAAGGTGTTTCTTCTTCTCTCCCATAGTCTGAGGACCAGCAGTGGGTCATCTGAGGCTGCTGCTGTAGGCCCATCACATCATTAGGGTCTTGGCATTTTTTTCATTTCCCTGCCCTTTCTAGATTAAGATGTGGCATCTATTTTCAAGACCATGATTGTAAAATGCTTCCTGAAGCTCCAGCTATCACATCCAATTTCCAGGTGAAAAGTAGAAAGGCTAGGGGAAAGGGTACATTTCAAAGGCATGTTTCCCAGAAACCCTCTGGGACAACCGCTCACATCTCAGTGGCCAAAACTAATTATGCAGCCAACCCCATTTCTGTTCCCAATAAAATTTGTGAGCAAAGTTTTAAGGGCAGGATGGATAGAGGGTAAGTTAGCAGCCTCCATCACCCCCCAGGCTCCATCACCCCCCAGCTGAGACACTCAGAACATGTGGAACTTTTAGGGAATGGAATTTGGGAGGCAGGTGAAGGAGACTAAGCCCTAATGATTCTCCCCATAGAGATCCAGGTGCTGACCTCAATTTGGCAAGCATAAAAATTGTTACTACTTTTCAGAAGTTGCTGCTAAAAAGCTTCACCACATTTCTCCTCAAATAATTGGAGCTTCAAAAACGTTGAACTACATTTTATGAACATATACATAAATTACATGTATTTTTGTATTAGTATAGATTTCTAATATCTATTTCTTCACATAAACATTCAAGCTCGTGAACTCATCTCACAGAGAATACTTGACGGGGTATTTTTAAAATAGCGACCCAAGAGCAAATTTGTTGATTGGATTAAAATATTGATTTGATATGTTTTGGGAAATTTTTATTTTGAAAAATGTTATTTTTAGAAACACTTGTTTTAGCTTTTGAAGATGATTTCCCACCCACCCCTGCCAAAAAATATCTTTGATTTCTTATTAAAACAAATATTGGCAGTAGAGAAAGCTTACATATGAAAATGCATAGCTTTTTAAATATAATCCAATCCCATCTCAAAAGCAGAACCCAGAAACCTATTCAAATGGTGCCATCAATTTTAATGAAACATGTACAAAATTGAAATATAATAAAATTAATCAAATTCTAGCATCAATCAGGGTCCCAACAGAAATAGCACATTCAAAGCAGACTATATCAAGGAGGGTTTGTTTTCAATGGAACGATCTACAATGGTGTGGGCAGCGGGTGGAAGAACCACAGAGGCAGTGGAAGGATTTAGGCCAGGTAACAGAGGGAGCTACTACCTTCCCTAGACCTGAAGGAAACAAAAACAAGATTTAGCAAGACTCAGAGGGAAAGAGAGTTATATTGAAGAGCAATTACCTACAATCAAGGGACACAGCCAGCTTCAGAGACAAATCTGGTGATCTCAAAGAAGGGAAGTCAAAAAATAAATACCCTTATCTTCTGCTGAGGCTTCCATTGGGCAAATCCAACCAGCAGGCAACGGGCAGGGGAGCCCTGCTGACATGGTCCATGCAGGTCAGTACCAGGGCAGAGAGCAGAATGAAAGGGGGCAAGAGTGAATCTGGAGGGGTATAAAAAAGATGTCCCACACAGCAAGTTAGAAGTGTGTTTGTCTATCATGTGAGATTCTCTATACCTTGAAAGACTAAAGGCTTTTTGTTTGAGGGAATATGTAATGTCATGCTCTGCCTGTCAACTCAATAACTCTCCTGGTATCACAAAGGATATTTCAAAGCTACTCTGCTACCTTTCCAAAAACCACCTACAAAAGCTAATTAATAGTGCACCCTTGTTAACACATGCAGATTTGGCATTATTAGTCTAATTAAAAGGATTTTAACACCCTCACCTTCCCCCTCTACCGATTCCTACATATCCCAGTCAAAGTAAATTAAACCCATTAATCAAAGTGGTTAAAATGATATAAGGTACAGGATACAGGCAGAACTGAGAAGAGACTAACAGTCCTCATTATGTTTAATTTTGTTCCCCAGCAAAGGATAATAAATTCAAATTGTAGCATCACAATAAAACATTTAATTATTCAAGAGCAAGGCAAGACACATTATAATTAGCTCCCTATTATATGTCTTCATTTAGGTGGTAATAGATGCAGTTTGGTAACCCAGCCAGTCTTCAGCTAAAGATTTAAAGTGAGATTTCAACCACTCTGTCATTGTGCAACACGTCCTCACCATACAGGTCTTGCCTTGGGATGTGGGCAGGTGGTGACTTAAGGTTTGGCATTCATTCATTCATTTTCTATTCATCAGAGCTCAGTTTGGTACCAGACATACGTTAGGGCAGAGATCTGGGCAAGGGAGCTCCCACAGTATGTAAGCAGAGTGCCTCCTTCCCTGGAACTTTCAGAAGGGTGGAGCAAAATCCATACTTCTTAGCCTCAAAACTCTCCACGATTCATCCCCAGCATACTTCTCAGACTCCATCTCATGCCACCTTCCTTCTTGCTCACTGTGCTCCTGCCACCAGACATTTTGCTGTATTCCAAACATGCCAACCTCATGCCTATGCATTTGATGTTCCACCCACCTAGAACTCTGCTCCCCCAGATCCCCACCCTAGTTTTCTCCTCATCAAGTTATCTGATTAAAAGAGATTTCTCCTGACCACCCTTATCTAAAGAAGTTCCCCCAACCCCAGTTACTCTGCCTTGTTTAATATTCTTCAGAGCACTTATCATAATCCAACATTATCTTGCTTGTTTATTTATTTTTTATTTATCTTTTCACTCATTCTCAGGAGGACATATGTCCCCACAGGAGCAGGAACCGTGTCCCTCCTCTTCACTGTATTCCCAGCATGTTGGTAAGCTGGCATGAATTAGGTTCTCAATAAATGTTTGTGACTGCAACTGATCATATTTTCCAAGATGGCAGGAAAATTTTGCACCCCATATATTTTTCTAAAACCTAGTCACATTCCAATAAAAAGTACAGACTAACTCCCCATCCCTTCAATCTGAGTGAGTAGACTTTTGAGTAGCTTGTAACCAATGGTATATGGTAGAAGTGACATAAGTTGAGTAGTCCTTAGCTAAAGTGGTTGAGACCAGAAGTATTTTGGATTTCTTCTCCCAGATTTTGGAGTATTTGCATATATATACATGAGATATCTTGGGGATAGGACATAAGTCTAAACACAAAATTTATTTATATTTGATATATAACTTATACACATATCCTAAAGGTATTTATACAATATTTGAAATAATTTTGTACATACAACAAAGTTTGTGTACATTGAACTACCGAAAAGCAAATATGTCACTATTTCAGACACCTATGTGGAAGGTCTGTGGTTGCTTGCATGGAAGAATCTGGACACGTGCGGCAATATATTGTAGCTGAAGGGGGCTTGGAGGGTCTTTTTATCCCTTGAGAACAGTGAATAAACTGCATGCTGTGCTCTTGCGTTTTTATTACTGCCTGTCACATAGGTCAGGTGTGAAATTTTATATGTGTGGCATCATGTTAACACTCAAAAATTTCAGATCTTGGAGCATTTGGGATTTCAGATTTTCAGATTCAGAATGCTCAACCTGTACTACATAACTTCAGAGGCTAGATCATAAAAGGTAGTATATCTTGCCTTTGGAGTCCAAATTAGCACACATGAAGAAGCCTTGGAACTACATGAAGAGAGTAAGCTGCCCACCAAGCCCCTAGCTACTTTAGTCAACACTCCCGCAGCCACCATCTGACTTGAAACCACATAACAGTCCCTGAGCTGGAATCACCCAGCTGAACTTTCCAAGATTTCTGACCCACAGAAACTGAAGAGATAATGAAATGATTGTTGTTTTTTCAATTCACAAAGCTTTGGAGTGATGAGTTACATGGTAATAGATAACTAGGAAAGTGGCTGAGTGGTGGAATAAATGAACTAAAAAACATATAAGGTACAGCTTATTACTTCCAGCCTGAATCAGAATGGCATGAAGAATGTGTAGTCAAGGTGGGAGGTGATGTTTTGGAGATCTTTGAATCTAAGTAGAGATCAAATATTTCAGCAAAATTTCAATATCAAGTGCAATCAACATAATACAGATTCAGTTGCGCTGTTGATCAAATAATATTGTCTCCATAATAGTATAAGACATCTTTTACTACTACGTAGAAATTGTTACCTAAGTTGACACTTTTTCAAGGTAGATATTACTAATTAGTTATGACACATTTTCTTGCGAATTGTGATCTCATGATCCTTTTCAGGCAGTCATTAATAATTGATTAGAATTGACACTCAAGATATTTGACATGCCAGCCTTAGGTAGACCCCCAAGCATCTCAGAGTGTTGCAGATTATCTTCATTCCTCATGTTCCACTCCCTCTTTTGCCAGAATTGCTTCAATGATACCAGAACTAGGGACAGCATGAGAATTTTGAAACTTGAAAATATTTGGCTTGGCTGTCAACACTTCTAAAATTCTGTGGGAACATCTGCTTCCATCCCTGATGAGGAAGGCAGCATTTGTTTATCAGCCATTGGAATTTCTCACTAACTGGAAATCACCATGGATTTGTCTATCAATAAGAATTTTCTCAAAACAATTGGAATGTTAGGATGGTGGTAGCATTTTCAAGACCGTCATTCATTGGTTTGTAATGTGCAACACTGGATTTTAGGTTCTGCAAGGATTTCTTTCACTCATTATTACTTTAGGTCTTTGTACCTCTCACTTTCATCCACATGCATGCGTGCTAAATGACCTTAGTGTCAACACTTGCTTGAATTAAACCAAGAAAATACCAGTTCTTTTAGCCAACGGTATTTATTTATAATCTCAAACATTGCCTTCATCTAACAGTCTTCCCTAGTTTTTTATACAGTGCTGTTCATTGTTACTCTTTTATAACTCCAATATGGACTGGTATCTCTTAGCGACATCCACTATCCCATGTGATATAATTATTTTTGTAATTGCTTTAGTTTGTCCAGTCATACTGTGGAATCATTTGTGATGGATCTTTGCATCCACTGCAGAGCCCGGTAAAATGACTCTCCTTCTAAGCAAATTCAGGAGATCCAAAATATCATTGTTACATTTCTACTCAGACTCCTTCCAATTCATATCCATATCTTCCTTAGACAGAAATCCACTTGTAACTTGAACAAGAACACATATTGGAATACTATTCTGATTAGTGAGCTGTGGTTCCTAACTGGGGACAGCTAAGTCTCCCACCCTCAATAGGTAGTTTTTGATATGCACAAAAGCCATATTTTTTCTCTTGCAGAAATTTGGAGGAGTTGCAACTGATATCTAACGCCCAGGTTCCAAGAATGTTAAACATGTTGAGATGTGAAGAATAGTTCTACATAACAAGAAATTGTCTTACTGACATGTCAATAATGTCCTCAGTGAGAACATTGTTGAACTATTTATCTGGCTGTGTTAATAGCCTTCATTATTTTCACTTATTTTGTGCCAGACACTAACTAAAAGTTCAGTGTGCATCAAAACAACCTGGAGGATGGATTAAAATGCAGATTGCTAGACCCCACCCCTTGAGTTTCTGATTCAGTAACTGTTCAGTAGAGCTGAAAAATTGTGTTGTTATTTTTTGTAACTTCACAGATGATGCTGATACTGCTAGTCCACAGATCACCCTTTGAGCATTACCAACCTGCACTAATTTAACTTCATGATTATTGTCTGAGTTATGTCCTACATCATTCTTATTTTTCGGATGAGGGAGCCAAATTAGGGAGGTTAAATTCACTACTTGTCCAAAACCTCAAAATTAGAATTTGAATCCAGGTGTCATGAATATTGTTTGCCACAAGAGTGAGTAGAGAATTTCTTTTTCTTTTTCTTTTTCTTTTTTTTTTGGTGGGGTAGGGGTAGTATGCAGAGAAGTTAAAGTGAGGCAACTTTGGTTCACTATTTCTTAGCTGTATGATCTTGAACAAATTACTTAAGCTTTCTGGACCTTAGTTTCCTTGATTTAAAACAATAATGACAACGGTCCTTTCTCATAGGAATGTTGTGAAGATGAAATGAGATAATGCATGAAAAGCTGTTAGAACAGTCTAGGTATAGAATAGAATGAACAAGAGTTCTCAAATTTACATTCCCATGAAAGAGCCAGATTATAAACCTGGAGAAAAAAATAATTCCAAACATTAGAAGTGCCATGAAAAAGTAGATCACGAAAATGACTCGGAGATGGGGAGTAGAGATGGTGAGGTCTGAGGAGACTCTTCCAAAGAAATGAAACTTAAGCAGAGATGAAAATGACAAGACAGAGCCAACTACATGAAACTGGAGAATGAGTGTTCCAAGCAGAGACAAGAGCAGGGGCAAAGTCATGGTGGCAGGGGAAGTAGTAGCATGGAAGCAGATGGCAGCTGAGAGGTTGTTAGCAGCTGATTACAACCAACTTTGTGAGGCATGATGAGGAGTATGCATTGTATTCCAAGGCCAGTGAAAAGTCACTGGGAAGTTTTCAAGCAAAAGAGTGACTTGATTTGGTTTGTATTTTTAACAGATCAATGTAACTACTATGTCAAGGATGGATTGTGTACAGGAAGAGTGGAAACACACAGACTTGTGTTGTAGCCACATTGTAGACCAGATGATCTGAACTAGGGAAGTGGCCAGAAAGATGATAAGAAGTGGATGAATTCAGAATGTCTGGGACTTGCTGATAGTTAGCATGCTTAGGGGAACAGGGAATTGGGTTTAGCAACAGTGTGGGTGGCAGCTCCATCTGCTACAGTAGGGATGGCTATGGTAGAAACATGTTTAGAGTTTTAAAGTTCCATCTTGGGTATGTAAGATGAATTGCAACAATCCACGAGGAAACTTTGGAAGTTATGAATATGTTCATTATCTTAATTGTGCTGTTGGTTTTACAAATGCATATGCAGACTAAAATTTATCACTTTGAACACTTTAAATATTCACAGTAAGTCAACTATACATCAATAAACTATGTTAAAAAGCTTTAATGAGCAACAATAATAAAAAAGTGAGATATTTATTCACTTAATAGAGATGTCAAGTAGACTATCAGATATTCATCTTGAATTTATTGAGAAATATCCTATATGATTTTTCTTGACAACTTCAGAACCTCAGAGATGAAATTTTCAAGAAGTTAGTACGAGGGCTCAGCTTGGCTGAAGGAGCACAGAATTACAAGCTAGAAGATTTGGATCTGGTTCCTGATAGTTTCTAGACAGCTGTAGAACCTTAAGTATGCCATTAGATCTCTGTCTACTCATGTTTTACATTGTTAAAATAAGGGAAATAATATTTCACTGTGAGGAGGGTAAATTGGATGCTATTATAGATGTGTTTGGAAAAGTTAAAATCGTTCCATAAATCTCAGTTGCTCTAAGTAGTATTAGATAGGAGAATACTTCAAAGATGTGGTGGTTTGAAGAAAGTCTTTGGTCAAAACTGAGACCAAGAGGAAGAAATAAGCAAGACTAACAATGTGGCAAGAACAGAGAATATTATTTTATATTAATTTTATAGCCAGAACTCAAGGCTTTTCTTCCTTGTTAGTCCTGAGAAAAACAGAACTTGGAGCCTCTTCATGAACTAAAATGTATCCAAAGTCGTTGTTTACAAAGCACACATGATATTGCTTTTTAAATGCCACTAAATAATTATTATGAGAACATTGGGATGGGAATGGGTAATCAATATTCTAAATGCTCCATGAGTGTGATTTCTGTCTTTACAAAGCTTTCTCTGCAAGATATACTGTCTCGTTGAGGTGTGTTTAAAAATAAATAAGATAGTACTGAGCGTAGGAGTCACACATAAGCAGCCAGTCGTTTAAAGACTCATTAATCACTGGTTTACATCCCAGGGTCTCCAGCCATCCAAATCAATGCCTGAGATCTTGACTTGAGTCATGAAGTAAGCTAAGTCAGCCATTTTAGCCCTTGCGTGATAGAGATGTGAATGTTCTTTATTTTTAAACTCATTCACATAAGCTTTACAAATTCCCTAAAGAATTTTTTTTTTAATTTAGTTTGGAGGGGTACCTGTGCTTGTTTATAACACAGGTATATTGCATCATGGTGGGGATTGGGATTCTAGTATACCCATCACCCAAATATTGAACACTGTTCCCATAGGTAATTTTCAAGCCTCATCCTCTCCCACCCATCCATGCCCCTTTTGGAGCCTCCAGTGTCTATTATTTCCATCTTTATGTCTATGTGTGCCCATTGTTTAGCTTCCACTTATAAGTGGTTGATAATAAGAATGACAATTTTTTTAAAAGATTCCAATTTGAAGAGAAGAGGTTGAATTTATTTTATTACTTATTTAAAAAAAATAAAGACCATAACATATTTACACTAAACTTATGGCCCCCCCAAATTGCTCTACTACCTCATGTAAACAAAGAGTGATCCGTTCTGATGCTGCAGGGAAAAATAGACTTTGTTGACTTATTAAGAATTGCTTCAACCGGGCTCGGTGGCTCAGTCTGTAATCCCAGCACTTTGGGAAGCCGAGGCAAGTGGATTGTCTGAGCCCGGTTCAGACAAGTGGATTGTCTGAGCCCCACAGGCTCGAGACCAGCCTGGACAACTTGGCGAGACCTCGTCTCTACAATAAATTAAAAAATAGCCGGGCATGGTGGCGCATGCCTGTAGTTCAGTCTACTTGGAAGGCTGAGATGGAAG
Source organism: Tarsius wallacei (assembly GCA_963574415.1). Lineage (NCBI taxonomy): Eukaryota > Metazoa > Chordata > Mammalia > Primates > Tarsiidae > Tarsius > Tarsius wallacei. The sequence goes on along the minus strand of CAUYQG010123946.1, from coordinate 379 downwards.
GATCACCTGACCCCAGCAAGTCGAGACTGTGGTGGCCATGAGTGTGCCACTGCACTTCAGCCTGGGCAACAGGGTAAGACTCCAACTCAAAACAAAACAAAACAAAACAAAACAAAACAAAAAAACAAAAAAAGAAAGCGAAAAAATTTGGTCGGGCTCGGTGGCTCAGCCTGTAATCCCGCGCTTTGGGAGGCCGAGGCGAGTGAATTGCCTGAGCCCGCAGGTGCGAGACCTGGCTGGGCAACTTGGCGAGACCTCATCTCTACAATAAATCAAAAAATTAGCCAGGCATGGTAGCGTGTGCCTATAGTTCCAGCTACTTGGAAGGCTGAGGGGAAGGATCGCCGGAGCCCAGCAGGTCGAGGCTGCGGTGGCCAGG
>CAUYQG010123944.1:0-18208 GCA_963574415.1 Tarsius wallacei | reverse complement strand
AATTTATTAGGTCTTCATTGCTGGTATAATTTTGTCTTTTTATTTTCTGAATTCATCTCTAGTTCATTGTTCTTTTGTCTTTTTTCATCCAATTCTGTCCTTAGTTTTTGAACTTCTGGTTTAAGGTGTTTTTTCATACCTCTAAATGTTCTTTAAGTGTATTCATTTTATTTTGAATATAACATTATAATTTTCTTCTGCTTTGCCAGTGTTTTCATAGGGGGAATTTTATCACCTGGACCGTTTGAAGCTCCATCTCTTGTTTTCTTTTTATAGTAGTTTGTGTAGACAGAGGCCTCTCTTTCCCTCTCCTCCTCCCTTCTCTTTGTCTCTGTCTCTCTGTCTCTATCATTTTTTTTTGTAAGTGGCAGTGAGGAAAAAGGTGCATATCCTTTGACTTTTTTTTTCTAACAAGATCCCAAATCCCCCCTTCTTGTTCTCATTACTGTGTGGTACTCAAATGACATCTTTCTTTTCCTTAGCCCTCTCCATCTCCCAAAGTATTAAGTTTTCCAGATTACCTCCTCACATTCAGTGCACACTTGCAGCCTCTTCCTTATAGTCAGTACTTTGTTCTACCAGAAAGCTGCATTTCCATAGTTAAGGTTCTCTTTCAGTAGAGATACAGATCAATTTCAGGCCCCAAACTGATCTCCCCTGTTCTGCCAGCTGCAATTGCCCCTGCAAAGACCTGCAAAGCATGGAAGATGGCTCCCATCTTTAAGTCATGCTGAAGACACTGGTTTTGCATAGCTTGCTATTCTTATTTCCCTTTATTTTATTTAAAAGAGATATGGGAAGTTATATATTTATGAAGCAGTCATTTCCACAGCTACTCAAAATCCTCCAATAAATTTATTTTTAAAATCCAAGTTATAGTGGAAAAGAAACACGTGTATTTATCCAATATATAAAACAAATTGAAAGCAATTAGAATAAAAATCGCCATCTCGTACATTTCCTACAAGCCTCCCTCTGACTCTACCTGTAACACCCACTTTAGGGAGCATCAGCCCTGCCTATTTGAGTCCATGCCTGTCACACCTTCCTCCATCACATCCACACCTGCCAAAACCAAGTGTGTCTTTCAGGTCCTTTCCTGTTCCCCCATCCTTTGTAAGCCTCCCCTGTTACTCCGCTGTGACAACCTGATTCTCGTTAGTGTGGCTATTCTTAGAGGATTCATCTATTTCACTTCTTCCTTGATTGTGACCATTTACCTCACAGCCACACTTCTCTTACCTATTCTTATTCTCACAGCAGCCAACACACAGTAAGTGCTCATTAAATCATCTTATTTCCCTCTGCCCTGGGCAACCAGAAAGAACTGATACTGGTAAGCACTTGAGATGACAATTACAGGCGATGCTACCACCCTGTGAAGATGGCATCACCTTTTTTTTAGAAAGTAGAATTTATTGAGAACCCACCTGGTTGAGGGCTTTTCCAAAACTCTAGCCCATGAATCTTAGTAGAAACTCAGTAACTGTTTTTGAAATAAGAAAAGGTGTGAGAAAGAGGAGAGAAGAAAGGAAACAGTGAGTCATTCCCACAGCTGGAACTGGCACTGACGCTGTAGGCAAGGCCCACGTGTCAGCCTGGCCAGCACCTCCCAGTCATAGACAATCCAGAAACAGAGCCATCTTTGAGTCAGAGTGGGCTGACCTCACTGCTAGCTCAGGTAAGCATGTGACTATCGGTGGATGGGCTCAGCAAAAACAAAGGACCCTTGCAAGAAAAGTTATCCTGAGTTTACCAGCATCCGATTGTGAGACACTTCAAAGCCCCTCTTAAGAACACCTGTGGGCAGGTGACTCACGGGCCCATTTTAGGCCCTTGACCAGAAAGACACTGTATGTTGTGCAGATAGAACCCTAGAATGTCAGCATAGGACAAGGTCTGTGCCAGCCTGTGCCCAAGCCTTCACCTGGGAAGGCTGTGCCCCCCAAATCTGTCTGCCAGTCCAACCCACACAATGGCCGTCTGTTTTTGGAAGGTCCTCCAGCTTCTCCCCTTTGCCGAGACCCTGTGCCCGTGACTCTGTCACTCATGGGGCACCATCGTCTTTCCCTCAGGGAGCTGGGGCTCTCTGGTACACTCTCAGAGGCATGCAGATGGAGGCCAGAGGCAGGCGTGAGGGCGCAGCACCACCTCCCATGCCAGCATCCTACCACCTGGGCACCCTGGGTGAGAGCCCTACTGGATGCCACAAACACTTCCTATCCAGAAGTTTCTGATAAGAGGAGGGTTGAGTGGGCAAGGGAGGAGAGTCAAGGACTGACAAAATGGGACTTCTATTAGAAAGAATAAACGACCTTCATTTGGCTCCTTCTTCCCTTTCAGTGGTTGATGTGGAAGTTTTCCCTTTAATTAGCATCACACGTTAAGCACAGAAAAAGATACAAGGTCTTGCCACTTCATATGAATATAGGACTCCTTTCACAGAAGCAAGAATGATTCAAGAGAACTAACACCTTCAGGGATGTTATTTAAGGACTATTTAATTAAACCTAAGAAAAACATTGAAATTACCTCAAATCTGTGATTCTCCCCATAAGGAAGCTTCAAGGCACTCCTTTGAGGGCTACCTTTCTGAACGGAACCGTCATTCATGTGACAGTCAAGAGCGATGATGAAACTAAATAGGAAAAAAAGAAAACCCAAAGTACTATAAAATTCATAAAGTCCCATTAGACTCTTTAAGTGGTACCGGAATACTTCCAACCCAAACTCTAATGTGAATTCAAATCCTCTAATCACTGCCATCAAATAAGGTTTACATGTTACTGGTTATGCTTCTTAATGCACATGTTCATTCTCATAGTAGTGTCTCTTCCCGGGAGACTGTGATTTCATTTATAAGTATTGGTTCTATGTGGTTATGCACCCTCTTGAGCACAATCTCTGGACTCCATGAGACCGAATGAACGTAAGTTGTTCATGGGGATTGACACAGGTAACTACCTTCATCTTTACCTTTGAGATTTGACTTGCCAGTCCTAAACCCTCACACAGTCCCAGCACCTGGTGCCAGAGTTGGGACCGAGATGAGCTTGAGGGATGACAGCCTGGCTATTGCCAGGCAGCGATGTGTGTGGGAGACATAACCGGGGTGCGGGGACATCAGATCCATGGGAGTCCAGAGACTTTCTCAAAAGAAGAAACGGGTCCTTGGAAGCAGACACCTGTGAGTGACTGCACTCAAACCATGTCCCACACACGTGGCTGGGCTCCGACAAGTCCCTCTTGTCAAGCAAGAATATATACACCAAGCACGTGTATATATTCTTAGTAAGATTCATAGGTGGACAAGAAGTGCAGCTGAGTGTCCCTCGCCAGGCTGAAGAAGACAGGGCAAAGGCTATTCGATCACCCATAAAAGAAAGGCTGGCATGACAACCAGCTCATAGCTGTGGCAACTCGCTGGCATCTTACCTCCATACACAGTTTTAACTCCCTCATCCATCACGCTGAACTTGTTCAGAGAATAGGAGCTGGGAGATCCCGGGAGCTACCACCCAGCTGAGGAGAGCTGGATGCGGGCGGTGGATCTGTCTGAGTCTATTCAGCGGAACCGTGCTCCACTTGCAAACTCAGCAAGATGCGCGGGGAAAGCTGAGTGTACTGACTCCAGGCAGTGAATTTGAATCTGTCTGTACGTTGTGGTGGATTTTGACAGGAGAACACTAAAAAGGGGCAAGAATCATCACAGTTGGACACTGAGGTTTAGCATCTGTTTCTTTCACTAGCTAATCTTATAGGAGCCATACATGTATTGTTTGTGTTGCAAACATCTCCGCCCACTCTGTGGCTTGCATTTTGCCCCCTCCGTGGTCTCCTTTGAGAACCAGAAGTTCCCAAGGATAGCATAATATAACTCCCAACCTTGTCCTTGATGAATAGAACTTTAATTTTTTATTTTGCTTTACATATCTAAGCCAACAGTTTGACTGGCATTGTTTTGTTTATGTGGTGAGACCATGCTGATTTTTTTCCCCTCTCATGGATGGGCCGCCCATTGACCCAGTATAGTTTATTGAAAAGAAAAAATCTCAGGCCAGGCTCGGTGGCTCAGTCTGTCATCCCAGCACTTTGGAAGGCTGAGGCAAGCGGATTGCCTGAGCCCACGGGTTCGAGACCAGCTGGGGCAACTTGGCAAGACCTCTCTCTGCAATAAATCAAATACTGGGCATGGTAGTGCACACCTGTAGTTCCAGCTACTTGGAAGGCTGAGGCGGAAGGATCACCCGGCAGGTCCACGCTGGGGTGGCCGTGAGTGTGCCACTGCACTCCAGCCTGGGCGACAGAGTGAGACTCCAACTCAAAAAAGAAAAATTCTCTCTGCTTTACAGTGCCACCAGTAAACTACACCAAATGTCCATGTATGTGTGGGTTTATTTCTGGACTCTAATTTGTTCCTTTAGTGTACCTAACACTATTATAAGTGGTAAAGGTTTTCTATTTTATTTTCTAATATTTGTTGATAGTTATAGAAACACAATTAACATTAAATTCAGTGTCCTTGCTGAATTGTTTTATCAAATTTAACAATTTCTCTATAGATTCATAAATATGTTTGTTGTTTTTTTTTTTCCTATGCACTGTCTATGAGCTCTAGTACAATGATAAACAGAAGTGGTGAAAAAGGACATTTTTGTTTGTTTCCAATCTTCTGGGGAAGTATTCGAATACATTACCACTTATTGTGATGCTGTATGTGGCTGTCATGTTGAGCTATATATCTTTATTTCCCTGTTTTCTGAAAGTTTTCTTATCAAACACTTTCCCCCTATCTACTGAAATATCATGAGTTTTGTTTTTTATTATGATACTATGCTGAACTACGCTGATTGACTTTCAAATGCTAACTCAATCTCGTATGCCAAAATAATACTACTTGGACATCATGTATGACTGTTTTTCTTCATTGCTCGACTTGGCTTGCTAACATTTTGCGGAGGATTTTTTTTTTTTTTTTTTTTTTTTTAGTTGGAGTCTCACTCTGTCGCCCAGACTGGAGTGCAGTGGCTGCTCCCAGCCACCGCCGCCTCGACCTGCTGGGCTCCGGCGATCCTTCCGCCTCAGCTTTCCGAGTAGCCGGAACTACAGGCGCGCGCTACCACGCCCGGCTAATTTCTTGATTTATTGTAGAGATGAGGTCTCACCAAGTTGCCCAGGTGGGTCTCGAACAATTCACTCACCTCAGCCTCCCAAGGCACGGGATTACAGGCTGAGCCACCGAGCCCGGCTGAGCCAAGGGTTTTTTATCCAGCAAATCTTTCCTTCATATATTAAGGTCATGGAAAAGAAAGTTTCAATCATATTAGAACTCAGGGACTACTGTGCTAACAACCCCTTCTTGAAGAATGTACATAAAGATGATGGTACCAACATCTTGTTTGTTGGTACCATCAAACTGAGAGAAGACTAGGAAAATTCATCAAAATAACCAGTGATTTGAAAAAAGATGCAAAACTACTTTGAAAGAGGACTTCAGGTTTTAGAGATTAATTGGACATATTCATCCATGAGATACTTGCTAAGAAAGTTTGAATAATGATAAAGCTAGGCTGCAATGTTTTCACCAAATCCAGAATCTCTGAAGAGATTAGGACATGACTTTGGCAGCTTCTGGATGCCAAATTTGTAAAGTGGGAGATGGGAGAAGTGGAAGTAATTAATGGAACTTTGAAAAGACCTGGAACACTACAGTTGGGAATAGGTGAAAGTGTTTTCTAAGAAAAGAAGTAGAAATTTTGAATTTGGTAAATGTTGTTGAGGAAAGGCATCCAAGTACATTAGACCTTCTAGTTATTCCAAACATCAAAGATATTTTATTGTTTTAAAGAGACGATACTCCCTAATTATAACTTAATTGTTTATATTAGGGAGAATATCTGTGTATTCTATTGCCTCCTTTAGTTAGCAAGACTTGGGAGATCCTAACCTAGAAATGGTGACAAATCCATGCCACATGTGCTTTCACAAAGTCTTTCCTCTGAAGTCATGTTGGACATTAATACTTGATCTTGGTTGGCAATGGTTTCTTCTTTTCATTGAGCCTCAATGAGGCCTCAGAATTCTATTCAAGATAGCACATGAGGCAGCCGTCACCGTTCTATCTGCGTTTGTTGTAGGTTGAAATATATTTGCTGTCCCTGCCTTAATTGTTAGGTCTGTGGACTGATGACTTGGCATCTTCATCTTGTTTGTGGGAACTAATGGGATTATAGACACACTTTCTCAGCAAGCATTTATTAGTCACTGAGTAAATGACAAACACCATGTGAGGTGTTGGGCATAACAAAATAATCGACACATTCCCAACCTTGAAGAGGTTCACAGAGCCTAGAAGGAAACAAATGGTTCTGTAGAATTTGCTTTGTGAATGTGTTACTTCTAAAGCATATCAAACATTGTGGTGATCATGAAATATTCTACTTTATAGAAAAGTCATGGAATCACATAGACCTAAAGTTTTAGGCATGGCAAAACCTTATGCACAATTTCCTATGTAAAGTGATTCTCTTTATCGTCATTCTTACTACTTTGCTACTCAAGTGTGACCTGAGGACCAGCAAGAAGATGTCATCTGAAGACATATTAGAAATGCAGAATCAGGCCGGGCTCGGTGGTTCAGCCTGTAATCCCAGCGCTTTGGGAGGCCAAGGTGAGTGGAATGCCTGAGCCCGCGGGTTCAAGACCCGCCTGGGCAACTTGGCGAGACCTCATCTCTATAATAAAATCAAAAAAATTAGCCGGGCATGGTAGCGTGTGCCTGTAGTTCTAGCTACTTGGAAGGCTGAGGTGGTAGGATGGCTGGAGCCCAGCAGGCCAAGACTATGGTGGCCGGGAGCGGCCACTGCACTCCAGCCTGGGTGACAGAGTGAGACTACAACTCAAAAAAAAAACCAAAAGAAATGCAGAATCTCAAGCCCCATACCATACTTACTGAAATGGAATTCTCATTTTATTAAGATACCCAGATGACTCGTATGTAAAGTTTGAGAAGCACTGCAGACTCAGAGTGTTCAGCTAGAACAGAGTCATTATTTACCACCTGCCACCTGTCTTTCTCCCTAATCAAACAAAACAAAACAAAACAAAAAACTTTGACCAAACACAGACACGTACTCCAAATACCAGTGTCTCTCTTTGCCATAGTTTTCTCATTTGTAAAGTAGAGATACTATTATAAAGTGGCAATACTTTTAGCACCTGTCCTCACCTGAAGATGAGAGTTTACTGAGGTAATGCATGTATGATGTTCAATATAGTGCCTGGCTCAATAAATAAATGTTACTTTGTCAAGAATAGAAATGATCCTAGTTCAATGGAAAACTAGGGACTTAAAAATAGCCTTTCAGTACCCTCATCTGGAGGCCCCCTGGCCACAGACAGGTACCAGTCCATGGCCTGTTTGAGAGGAGCAGGCCAGCAAGCAAGCTTTAGCTGTATTTACAGCGGCTCCCCATTGCTGCATTACTGCCTGAGCTCCACCTTCTGTCAGATCAGAGGTGGCATTAGATTCTCATAAGAGTGTGAGCTATTGTGAACTGTGCATGTGAGGGATCTAGGCTGTGTGCTCCTTGTGAGGATCTAATGCCTGATGATCTGAGGTGGTGCTAAGGCGGTGATGCGACCACTGAGGCGTGGCTGCAAATACAGATTAATATTAGCAGTGAGGTTTGATTGCACAGAGACCATAACAACTCAATTGCTTGCAGACTCATATCAAAACCTTATCAGAGAGTGGCAAGTGAGTTGATGCATTTCAGTTGTACAGCTGCATCTGGTGGTGGGCTTTAAGTCAGAGTCCGACACTTATTTTAGTCCATGCATGGCCCACCCATTATTTTATTTACCACTTCCATCCATGCCTCTTTTTTTTGATGGTGAGTTGTATAACTCTTTCATTATATATTACAATGTAATAATAATAGAAATAAAATGCACAATAAATGACATGTGCTTGAATCATCCCGAAACCATTCCCCACTCCCCCGCCCCCGCCCCCGGGGTATGTGGAAAAATTGTCTTCCACAAAACCAGTCCCTGATGCCAGAAAGGCTGGGGACCGCTGCCCTGATCTGTCAGTCAGTGGAGGAACTTCTGAACCTGCAGGGCTGTGTGGTGCCCATACTTGTGTACACACACACACACACACACACACACACACACACACACTGCACATGTGTTGGAGTGACAGTCCCCAGTGGACTTGGGTGCTGCTTTTTGCCTTGTTAAACACTCCATGGAGCTGGATCACCCAGGTCGTGGTGCTACCTGGCTGTACTTCTATATCTGTGAACTGTGAGGGATTGCCACAGGACTGCACAGGGGAGTTTTGCCTGCATGGAGAGGCTTGCTGGTGAGACAGCAGTGTTTCCTGGGCCACATGTGGGCAGGCCTGGGTTGGGGGTGGGCCTATGTTTTGGCCTCCTGGCTTCAGGCGCTCCAGTCTGCAGGTGGGAAGGTCCTCTTCCTGGGGGCTTGCAGAGAGAGAAAGCCAGGAGCAGGGCACTGATTTATTCAGCTGTGAATTCCCTTGGTTTGACTGAAAGCTTTTGACTTGCATGAGCTCAGCAGGGGAGCTCCTTTTCAAGGCCTTGTGACATCAGCCTGCTATTAAGTGTTGTTAAGAGAATAAAAGCCTGTTGTGTTAAAAGGACTTGCCTCCACCAGCAGCAGTGGACCCCTTAGCCAATCTGTTGGACACCCGGTGGCACACAGGCCCGCTCTGCAGGAGGCTGCCCGGCCTCTTGCCTCCTGCATCTTTCAAAAGGCAACGTCTGTGGAACAGATCTTCTCCACCCTCCTGCCTGGTGAACTAGCTGAGAAGTGTCAACTGACTCTGTCCTTTTGGTCTCTGTCCTCTTTTTCCCCCACCCATTGGGTTTGTTGCCTGTGGAGGGGTACGATGTACATTTCTTTTTTTTTTGAGTTAGAGTCTCATTCTGTCCCCCAGACTGGAGTGCAGTGGCTGCTCCCGGCCACCCCAGCCTCGACCTGCTGGGCTCTGGCGATCCTTCCGCCTCAGCCTTCCAAGTAGCTGGAACTACAGGCATGTGCTACCACGCCCAGCTACATTTTTTTTTTTATTTATTGTAGAGATGAGGTCTTGCTAAGTTGCCTGGGCGGGTCTCAAACCCGCGGGCTCTGGCAATCCACTCACCTCAGCCTCCTAAAGCGCTGGGATTACAGACTGAGCCACCGAGCCCGGCACGATGTACATTTCTTTGCAGAGTTGATGCGTTCAAGAAAATATCTGTATATGTTAGATTTTTGTAAATTAGATCATTACTCTCTTGCTTTAAGGTTGTACTTCAAAGACCACAGTTAACTAAAAGTAGATGTCTTTTGTCATTCACAGTGAAAATGTATGTCATTTCAATAAAATTTGCTTTTTAATTTCTGTCAGAAAATACATTCAGAATATAGATAGGAAGGAAAAGCCTAAAGAGTATCGAATAGCTCTTTATTGTCATATTTTAAAATCAAGACAACTGGAGTGCTATATCAAGTGCCTCAAATCGTCACTGTGCTAAGCAGGAACAGGAGTACAATTTTACGACGTGTGAGTGAAATGCCAGGTTTGTCATTTGGATAGGCTTTTGAGTAGTCAGAATAAGAAATGCTTATTGCCTTCCCCAAATGCCACCATCGCTACGAGCTGCTTGTACACACTGTGTTGCTTATGTTTTGATGAACAAGCTGTGTACAGGTAAGGAAGGTGAGCATGTAGGTGCTGAGATTAGATCTTGGTTCTTCATTTACCAGCTGTGGGACTTTGAGAAAGTTAGTTTTAACTTCATTCAGCCTCAATATTTTCCTTTTGTTTTTTGTTTTTAAGTTGAGATTTCACTCTGTCCTCCAGTCTGGAGTACAGTGGCATCATCATGACTCATCACAGCCTTGACCTTTCAGGCTTGGGTGATCCTTCTGCCTCAGCCTCCCGAGTAGCTGGGACTACAGGTGTTCACCACCATGACTAATTATTTTTTGTAGAGATGAGGTCTCACTATTTTTCTTAGGCTGCTCTCGAACTCCTGGGCTCAAACAATCCTCCCACCTTGGCCTCCCAAAATGCTGGAATTGTAGGCGTGAGCCATTGTACCCAGCTGGGCCTCAACATTTTCAACTGTAAATGGGAATGAAATGTTATCTCCATCATAGGTTTATTGTGAAAATTAAAAGATGTTGCACGTGAAATAGCACAGTGCCTGGGACATAATTGACAATCAATGTTATAATTATTAACATGTGAACTATAGGATTTTTGCCACTTGAAAGAACCTTTAAGGGCATTCCTTTTTAAACCTATAATGTTAACAATCAGTTATGAATTCAGTTTGTTTCATAAACTAGAAGTTTGGTAGAGTCAGTGTTCTTAAGAAATATTTGCCTTGCTTTGTATAATGCACCATGCGTGATTTCCCTTGTCCTAGTCCTATCTTGCTTTTGGTAAGAAATTCTAAACCTAAAAACGTTGGAGTGTAGAAATAAAGTACCTGATACAGAGTCCTAGAATGCTAGTGCTGGGGGGAGAGATACTAGTCCACTGTGTACCCCATGAGGGCAGGGACAAGGTCTCTTTGTTCACTGTGGTGTCCCTAGGGCAGACCACCATGCTTGGCACATGGTAGGTGCCTAATAAGTATATGTTGCTTGGATAAATGAATGAGATCACATTGCTCAACACCCTCATTTTGCAGAAAGAAACAGGGTACAGAGAAGTGACTTGTTCATTATTCAAGACAGATAGGGACTGGAGCCTCTGGTCAGTGATGGTCACACACGCTTCTATGGCTCACAGAAGAGCAGAATTCCTCTGAAATGAACATTATGATGTCTTAGGTAACACAATGGCTTGCTGGTTATCTCTCTCTTCTCTTCCACGCTTCCTTCATTCTTTTCTCCCTCTCTCTCTCCCTCCTTCTCTCCTTCCTTCCTCTCATTCCTGCCATAGCCCCTGGTTGGTGGTGGTTCCTTAGCTAAGTAGGGCTTAGATGAGACAAATGTAACCTACGGCTCTGTGTCCTGCCATGCACCTCTCAAGTCCATCTTTAGCTTAAAACCTGTAGCAAATGTGAGTGTTTAATCCCCCTTCTATGTGGTCATGTGGCATATTTTTATTTCTGTGTTAGAAAGTCTGCCCTCCTGCCACCCATTTCAGGGTACCATTGGCTCCAGGAAGCCATCTGGATGGAGGTTTTGTAACAGGGGACCGTGCTTCTCCAGCATCCAAGAAGCCTTGGGTGGGTAGCATTGCCAGTGATCACCCAGCCGTGGTAAACCAGGCTTAGTGAAAAAGCACCCTGGTGGATGGTGATGGTGGAGTTGGGGCCCAGGGGGTCCATAAACCTCATGGCAAAATAGCCTTCATGGGACTTTCCGGTTGGCTCCTTTTAACTTTTGGAAGCAAACACATTTGCCCCGTTCTCTGCTGGCAACATTTTCTTTTGCACGGAGTGCTTTTGTGTGGATTATTACAGGGAATCTGCACATTTATGTGCAAATAGGAATATCATTATTTGAGAATCACACAACTCTGGTCTTTTCAAACATAGAAAAGTCATATAGAGCTGTGCATCTCAAACTGTGACAAATAATCAGTTTTTTTAATTTGCAATATGCTACAGGCTAACACATTTGTCAAAGACAATGAAAGTGAATTAGTAGAAAAAAAAATTTCAAAACCAAACCTAGAAGACATCAAAGTAATACAAGCCATAACTTTATTATGAAGAACAATTGATATAAAGTTATTCATATTGCTGCAAAAGATTCTAGATGCTTATTCTCAATTTCTAGACTTATTTCTGAGGGTTGTGGGTACACTGTAGACTCGACTTTGAGGAGCTCTTGATGTAGAGATGTGACTTCTTAACTCAAATTCTGTTTTCTACCATATGCCCAAGGGGTCTCATTTTCTGCCTCACTTCTTTTTCCCCCTCCCAGCCCATTTATTTTATTTCCCAAGTCTTAGAATGGCCTGTGTATGGCGAGGCCCGTGACACTCAGTGGAAGATGGACATGGGCAGGAGGAAACGTTGCTGTTTACTGATACAAGGGGGTTGCTCCCCATGAGAAAGACTCCATGTCCTTCTTTCATCCATGGAGATAGCAAGCTGCAGTCCCATGGGAAATGATGTAATTGCATATGGCAAAAAAGCAGATATCGACATGAGGCCAATAAAAAAGGTCATGAGCTAATAAAAATGATTATCTGATTCACTTTCCAGAAGAGCTACAATTTAACGACCTAGTAGAAAGCGAATTTTTTCTTTTTCTTTCTCTGTTTTTTTGTGAGAAAGCAGGATTTATTGAGAGGATGGAGAAGCTCCCACAGTGGGAGGGCACCCAAAGGGGTTGCCCAAAAGTGAATTCTTTCTTTGCATTGATTTTTATCCAAAGCTTAGAGGAAAAGCCACAATAGGTGACTAGAACACATTTTTGATCCATTGATTAGGTTCATGGTTCGTAAAATGATCTTCTGAATGTCCTTGTGTTTTTCTTTTCAAAAGTTGTCTTTACTGGTTATCTTGTTAGAGAAAGATTTTTGTTTTTAATTGTCTTTCCTGACAGAGAATTTTTTTCCTTTGCTATGCAGAGCCATTTACCATGAAAAACCACATTGCCTTTTTCCATCCAGAGGGATTCCTCTCAGAATTCCCGAGTCCACTTTTGCAGTTTACATTGCCAAGTTTTCTTTATGTTTCTCTTCTTAGGAGAGGGGAAAGGCAGGTCGTAGTCTTTGTGATTTGTGGAGTTAGGTTGCTAAATTACACCTTAATCTATGTTTTTCACTGTGGAAATTTCTGAAAGTTGTTACTGGGTTTGTATGGGTTTGTAGAATTCATTTCTGTTCCTAAATCCTGGAGTTTTGAAGTTCTGTCTTTTGGGTTTGTTTAGAGTTATATATACATACACACACACACACACATACACACACACACACTTATGTGAGGAGAACCCCCAAAAACCTGGGGATCCTCCTCACATAAAAAATTGTGTATTTATTCTATTTCTTTTGAGTTGGAGTCTCACTCTGTCACCCAGACTGGAGTGCAGTGGCTGCTCCTGGCCACCGCAGCCTCGACCAGCTGGGCTCCGGCGATCCTTCTGCCTCAGCCTTCCAAGTAGCCGGAACTACAGGCGTGCGCTACCACGCCCAGCTAATTTTTTGATTTATTGTAGAGATGAGGTCTCGCCAAGTTGCCTGGGCGGGCCTCGAACCCGCGGGCTCAGGCAATCCACTCATCTCAGCCTCCCAAAGCGCAGGATTACAGGCTGAGCCACCGAGCCTGGCTTGTGTATTTATTCTTACGTGTTTAAACTTCAGTCATGTTTAAAGTACTCTCCGTTTGATACAGTACATCTCCCAAGATGCTTTTTCCACTGCTCAAAACAGATTTCTAACTCTTCAGTTTTGATGTCTTTTAGTCCTTCTGCCACTTTTTTGTTTCACCTCTTCCACATCATAAAGTGTTTCCCTTTGAGGATTTTTTTCATCCAGGGAAACAACAGAAAAGTCGCCCAGGGTGAGATTAGGGTGAATAGGGAGAGTGGGGCATGGGTGTCTTGCTGTTTGGGGTCAAAAACTGCTGAACTCTCAGCTCGGTGCACTCATAATTCACCTATCATAAAATGGGCAAATGTGTTGAAAGAAGCTCCAAGAAAAATTTATGGAAGCTGAATGCAGCTTCTTACCACAAATGGTAGCTGGTACACTGATGCCTATAGGTTCCTAGAACACTTACCTAGTGGGGGAAGCCTGTACTACAAGGGACCAGCCCTACAAAAGATAATTCCGGGTTTTTTTGGGTCCCCACTTGTATGTACAGACATATGGGTGTGTCTAAAATTACCATGAAGAAATACCACTGTCCTCAGATTCTTATATTTATACAGAGGGTACAAATATATATATATATATATTTGAATATATAAATATATATATACACACACATTTTAAGAAAGGAAAAAACTTATTTAAATTGTCAATGAATACAAGTCATGTTTGACTTCTGCAATTACAAGAGGTGCTCAAAGTGGCTACCATCGGCATCCAGACACTTCTGATAACGGCGAACTAAAAGTAATACATAGGTAACATCGCTTAAAGTGTGTACACATTTTTTGGCACCCCTGGTATTTAATCTTTTCCCTTATAGGGAAATGTTTAAAAATGTAAAGGGTGCTCATGATATATTAACATTTCTACCAAAAGTTCTGTTGGGGTTGGAGGTGAGTGGGAGAAGGAGCAGAGGAAAAGAACAAGGGAAGTATTGGTGAGACAGTCATATTAGAAAGCCGGGAGAGGTGGAAGACACCATTAGGACAGGAAACTGGAAAGCCACAGGGACTGGCCAAAGGGAGGCTTGGACCAGGGGCCTCAGGGAGGCCAGAGGAGGGTCAGAACACTTGGGAATCAGCCTGATGTAACTTGGAGAACCAGACGGAAAGAAACTTGATTCCCTTGTATCTTGAGCTTCAAGAAAGAGGATTCTGGCCTGGCCCAAGGTACTTGCCCCCAAACTCACCTCCCATGGTTCCTGGATCTGTACCTTTTCCAGGTCCTGGGTCCTACAGGGCACTGGGATTGGGAAGCAGAAGGTCACTGAGTCTTACTGAGTGCTTTTCCTTGTGTTGGAATACACCTGTCAGGAAAATCATCAGTAGTGAGGAATTTCTTCCCTTGTTATCAGTGAATGTTGGTATTTCCTGAGTGTGGCTGAAGGATTTAGGGATGTGATTCCCAAAGAGAGTGGCAGGGAGCCTGGAGGTGGAATGACCATGGCGGCTGGAGTTGAGGGAAGGCCGTAAAGCCTGAGGATGCCCCAGCAGAGGAGACACAGCTGGTGGGTTTTGACTCTCATTTGGCCAAAGGGAGCCAGCGGCATCAGCTGTTCTCCAGGTACTGCTGGCTGGGGGTCTGCAGTCCATGGTGGTCTGGTTCTAAGTAGGAGAAGGGGTGGAACTTGGAGTCAGATACCAGCTGCCACTGCTGTCCTCAGAGAATGGGAGGAGGCAGGAGTGGCAGAATCCCAGGGCCCCTAGGTGGGAGAAGGGCCCCAGGCCCCTATGGGTCACAGTCTGCAGACTTGAAAAAGCTGGCCAAACCCTCCCCTATCTTGTAGGCTGTATAGTCCTGGGCACTGCTGCAGGTCCACGGGAACAGCAGCTATGGTGGCAGACACAGCCCTGTCCAGGGCCCACAGCAACTCCTGGTTGGCTGCTCGCTGTCTCCCATGGACAGGTGATTCACAGAGGTGGTGGTGTAGGGAACCATGTCTTGAAGGTACCTGCTTTGGGGAATCGGCCCTGGTGGCTCCTCTTTGCCCATGCAAGAGCTCAAATGGCCTTCAAGGCTCATTCCTGAATCGCCCAGCCTCCTCTCCAGCCATTCGAGGTATAGGGGTTAATTGCTCTTTCTTGAAATTCCCATGTAGCCTAGAAGCTCTGTCTTTCATCATGCCAGTCTTTCCTTGCTTGGGAAACAAAAGAGAAAAATGCTTGACTGTTAGATATAAAACAGCATCTTGAAGCTCACAGTTATTTTTAAATATTTCAAACATATAGATAAGAATAGAGAATACCATATTGACTGTCCAGTACCAGCCTTATCAGATCTTAACACTAT
Source organism: Tarsius wallacei (assembly GCA_963574415.1). Classification (NCBI taxonomy): domain Eukaryota; kingdom Metazoa; phylum Chordata; class Mammalia; order Primates; family Tarsiidae; genus Tarsius; species Tarsius wallacei. The sequence goes on along the minus strand of CAUYQG010123944.1, from coordinate 2,562 downwards.
GCCATATTTACTTTAGATCCTGTTCTATATTTTAAAGAACTGAAATAATAAAGATTTAGCAGTGGCTCTCTGGATATTCTTTCCTTCTCCTGTTCTCCTTCTTCATGGGGGTAACTTCCAAAGTCACTTTGTTAGCTATCCCATGTATGATGTTCATATTTTAACTGTATATTTATACAACAAATCCAAACATATGTATTGTGTTAAGCTATTAAAAAGTTGTATGTAAAACTATCTAATGGGTTCCATGTTTACCATTTGGATGATAGTTTCAGTAAAGGCCCAAACTTCACCATCAGGCAATATACCCATGTAACAAACCTGCACATCTACCCCCGAATCTAAGATAAAGCAAAATAAAATACAAATGTTTACCAGAAAAAAGCTGTGTGTAGATGATGCCATATTGTACATGCCATTCTGCAATTTGCTTTTTCACTCAATATGATGTCTCTGAAATTTATTCAAGTTGATACATGTGTATTACTAGCTACTGCAAAGTATTCCATTATGTAAATATATGGTTTATTTCTTCTCCTGCTGATGGGCATTGAGTTTTTTTTCTCTGATACCTACAGTGTTGTTGGGTGTATTCCTGTGTATGTCTTCTTTTGCAACTACATGGAAATTCCTATGATATACTGAGAGAGAGAGGGAGGGAGGGAGGGAAAAACTGTCAAGTCATATGTTGTATATGTTTTCAACTTTCCTTGCTATTGCCAAATTACTCTTTTTTTTCCTTTTTTTTTTGAGTTGGAGCCTCACTGTCGCCCAGACTGGAGTGCGGTGGCCTCGACCTGCTGGGCTCCGGCGATCCTTCCGACTCAGCCTTCCAAGTAGCCGGAATTACAGGCGCGCGCTACCATGCCTGGCTGACTTTTTTTATTTATTGTAGAGATGAGGTCTCGCCAAGTCGCCTAGGCAGGTCTCGAACCCGCGGGCTCAGACAATCCACTCACCTCAGCCTCCCAAAGGCACGGGATTACAGGCTGAGCCACCGAGCCCGGCTGCCAAATTACTCTTTAAAGTGAATGTTCCAGTGGACACTTATCCTCTTTCTCTCTTGACAACTCTTGTGTGTGTGTATGTGTGTGTGTGTGTGTGTGTTTTTTAATTGGAGTCTCACTCTGTCGCCCAGACTGGAGTGCAGTGGCATGCTCCTGGCCACCACAGCCTCGACCTACTGGGCTCTGGCGATCCTACCACCTCAGCCTTCCAGGTAGTTGGAACTACAGGCACGCACTACCATGCCTGGCTGATTTTTTTATTTATTGTAGCGATGAGGTCTCGCCAAGTTGCCCAGGCAGGTCTCGAACCCACGGGCTCAGGCAATCCACTCACCTCGGCCTTCCAAAGCGCTGGGATTACAGGCTGAGCCACCGAGCCCGGCTCTGTGTTTTTTTTTTTTAAATCAGACTTTAAATGTTTGCCAACCAAATGGATGAGAACTGTATACCATTGTTTAATTAGCATTTCCCTGATTCCCATTGAGATGGATCATCTTTACATATGCCCACCAGGGTTTCTCTTTCTATAAACAACCTGTTCGTATCCTTTGCCCATCTTCCTGGTAGATGCTTGTTTTTACTGATGTAGGGGTTCTTTAAATATTCCTAATGACAATCTTATGTCAGTTTTGTGTGTGGCAGGTTTCTCCTCCCAGTCTGTGGTTGGTCTTTTCCCTATGTTTAAAGAGTCTTTTACTGTACAAAAGTTTTTAACTTCAATATAGTAAAATTTACCCGCATTCTTCTGGAATGCTTATGTTTTTTGAGTGTCTTATCTAGGAAATATATCCCTAAGTATCCTTCTATGTTTTCTTCTAAAAGCCCATTTGTCCATTACTCTGAGAAAGACAATCCAAGATATGTGAGGGTGTCTTCTTGAGAACGACAGCTTGCACATTGTCATGAGATCTAGTTCTACTCTAATAAAATCAGTAAAATCTGTGAAAGGATGAACATTTTGCTTATTATTTGTTTATTTTTAAATTTATTATAAAGATGTGGGGTACAATTCAGGGTTAGGTATACAAACGTTGATCATGCAGATACCCTTGTTGATGAGGTATGCCCCTCCCTCCCCTAGCAGTTTCCCTCAACTGCCAATCCCACCCCCCTCCCCTGACAGTTTCCCACTACTGCCAGTCCCTCTCTTATAGTATTATAATTGTTCAAGGTCTGCTTATGAGTGAGAACACATGGCACTCTGTTCTTTGTTTCTGTGATAGATCACTGAGTATGATCGACTCCAAATCCATCCAAGTTGCTCCAAAGTCTGTATATTTGTCTTTCTTTATGGCTGCATAATATTCCATTGTGTATATGCACCACATTTTAAAAATCCAGTCCAGCTTTGATGGGCAACATGGTTGGTTCCAGAACATTTTGCTTTTTTTAAATTTTTTTTTGAGTTGGAGTTTCACGGCTCCAGCAATCCTTCCGCCTCAGCCTTCCAAGAAACTAGAACTACAGGCATGCGCTACCACGCCCGGCTAATTTTTTTGATTTATTGTAGAGATGAGGTCTCGCCAATTTGCCCAGGCGGGTCTCGAACCTGCAG